>JANBPT010000385.1:0-39257 GCA_027575765.1 Tieghemiomyces parasiticus | reverse complement strand
ACTCGCACCATTAGCCAGTGTTTCAAACTGTTCCCACTACTCAAACAGGAGAACGCCGGCCTAGACCGGTACTCGGCTTTCCTGTGCGCCACGCTGGCCCAGCAGCTCACGGCTCGAAGCGCGCCCCAAGCGGGGGGCGCCCCTTCAGAACGTGGACGTACAGTTGCCCGTCTCACCCAACTCTTCGAGTCCGTGGCGCGTATTGTCGATAATCACTTTCCCGTCGTGGAGACCCACTACGGACCCGGTAAAATGGTTCGTGTCATCCAGTATCTCCAACGTGATATCGACAGCCGCGTGTGCCGGCTGCTCGAGACCTTCAAGGAGGATATTTCTCTGGACCGGCAGGTAAGAGCACAATGCCCATCCGATGGCATCCAGCGAGTGGTAAACTCAGTCAGTCTAAGTCTGGCAGCGCCTCTGATAGACAATGAGCCTGAAAACCTTGCGAAGTCCATCCGTTGCTAGACCATATAAAAAAGCCCTACTTACCCACTTCCCTTCGCCCTCTCCCGGTCCGCCTCATCCACTTAGCTCGCCGACATCCGCGACTACGAGGACCACTCGAACCGTAATGGGAAACTCGGTTCACCGATCCCTGGGAAGCGAGGCCACCCTGCACGCCGTGATGACGGCCTACCTGCGTCTCTGACACGAAGTCTCGTAGACGGTTTGGCCCCCACGGCCTCTACCGCAGGGCCGGGGACCGGTGCCCACCGCGAAGAACCCGCCGTGGACATCAAGCCTTTGCATCCTTTGCTGACGGAACTCTCGTTGATCGTGCAGCGCATTACCTTGTACATGCGGTTCCTCGAGTCAAGGGCTGCCCCCGAAGTTGAAATTATCGTGTCGGCAGGGGCCAGTGTGCACGCGGTTTACCTTAATGACGACCCAGCCCTGCTATTCAACGAGGCCGGTCTCATTCGTACCAGCCCGTTGCCCTCCGCGGTCGAGCACCTCTCGGCCGCCTATATCGCCCTGGAGAACTTCATATTGCGTTACACCGCCCGCCTGGCATTGGCCCTGGAGGAGACTGAACCGGATGCTCTGGTGAGCGCTGGCGTGGACGACTACTTCTTCGTGGCTAAACGGTCCTTGCAGCGTGCATTGGCCACTGCGCAACCGACGGCTTTCAAGAATGTCATATACACCGTCCAGACTCTCTCGACCCACCGATTTGTGCCGTACCTGCAGCGCCTGCTCCCGGCATCCCCGGCCAATACTACCCCTGCGGCCTCGCACGGTAACCTCACCCTTACCAAACATAACGTGCACACCCTGCCGGCGCACCCAGATGGCACCCCTCTGCCTGCTTTTGCTGACGTGGGTGTGCGCAACCAGCGGGTCGCGGTGGCGCTCAACAACTTCGAGACCGCGGCGCGGTACATGGGCAAGCTTGTGGCCGAGCTCCGCCGGGGAATCGACCCGGAGGTCAACCCGATCTGGGCACCACACCCAGCCGCGGCAATACGCGGGGTTCAGGACGCCCTGGGGGAGCTGGCGGCGGTGGAGCTGCGCTTGGGCCAACTGAGTCGCAGCCTATTGGAGCAGTTTGCCTTAATCACGGCGCGGCCGGTCATGCGGACCATCTTGCAGGAGTCCTACCGCGACATTAAGTACGTCCTGAGCGACGAAGAGTACATGGACGTCAAGAATGATAACCTCTTCGTCCAACGCTTCGTGATGAAATTCAACGCCGTTGCGGTGGCCCTCCAGGCCCGCCTCACCCCAGCCAACCTCGACCTTTACCTCGCCACGGCCCTGGACTACCTCGTGGCTGACTGGGAGAAGGCGGTGGGGCTGTCTAAATTCAACTTACTGGGTGCGTTCTGCTTCGACAGTGACCTGCGCGTACTCCAGCAGCACTTTGCGTTGTATAGCGAGACACCCTTACGCGATAAATTTGCTAAATTGGGCCAGATGGCCGACGTGCTCACCCTGGAACAGGTAGAAGATGCCGAGGAACTGTGGCAGGCCAACCATCTGGCGCAGGCCATGTATCTGTCGGCCGACGAGTTCTGCGGGCTGCTACTTAACCGGTTGGACTTGGACGCTGTCCGGGTCAAGAGCTTGCGGCTGTAATCGATGAACCTCAGGGCAATAGATTATTAGTTAGTCTCATCAAATTGACAGTAAAGAAATCAATACACAAAGGCCTCCAGTCGATTGGTACTGGAAATGTCGAGTACGGTTACAGGGCCTCCACTGGGAGGTAAAAATATGAGAGTATGGAGCAGGTAGAGGACGGCGCGGAGAGAGCGGAGCAGACCAGAAGTGATACTACCATCGAGCCCGTGGCCTTGATGTCCTAGCGCCCAGGCTAAATCAACTCCGGGTGATACCGTTGGCAACGCCTTCCCGTTCGGTCGCCAGCTAAAGTACCCCGCCCATTCCCTACAGCGTTGTTTACATTCCTTCCACCATCGTAAAACACGACCCCGTCCTCTGCCCCCACCTTGCGTCGCTTTTTCTTTAGGCATCTTCGCCCTCGCATTCGCACCATGTTGGGGGATTCCGCCTACAAACTCGCGCTGGAGACGAAGCGCACGCAGGCGCACCTGCCCATGTACAACGAAGCCCTGGTGCATCACCTCTGCCGCGAAACCCGACACATCATGGGCGAACTGGAGACCCTGCTACAGTCCCTCGAGACCATCCGCGACGAGCCCGACGCCGACACCCGGTCAGTCGCCGCCCAACTGGCGGTTAAGCACGCCACCGTCAAACGCAACAAGCGCTGCCTCCTGGCCTACCAGGCCCAGCGCCTCCGGTTCCTCCAGAACGTCTTTTGGCAGGTCGGCGGGGTGCCTGAGGAGATCAAGCCGCAGCTCTCCCCTGCCGAACTCGACTTCTTCAGCGGGTACGCCCTGGCTGTAAACACGTACAAGGCGCCGTTCATCGACCTGGACCTGACCGTGTCAGATCTTCCGCCTAAGGATCTGTACATCGAGGTCCGGGTGCTCCAGGACTGCGGGGAGGTTCAACTGGAAAACGGATCTCTATTGTTGTCTAAAAACAGTCAGCACCACGTTAAACGCACTGATGTGGATCACCTCGTCAGTAGGGGGCTGCTCCAACACATCGACGGTTAGGTACGATGACCGGCAGAAGCCGGCCGCGTAATTTGTGTATTCCTAGGCTTCGAATAATGTTTTTTTTGTTTTTCCTGCAGTAAAGCATCTCCCTTGAGGCGGCGACTCTCACGAGCGGATCCCGGCTAGCTGGTGAAACTGCGTGTCATACGTCCTATGGTCATAGTAGGGGGGATGGGGCCAAACTGAAAGCAGTCTGCGGTGCAAGGTTGTCGGATCAACCTCAATGGTCCCAGGTAGCGCCGCTGCCATAGTTTGTCGGAGTTACCCCGCCCCACAGAGTCGAATTGATATTAAATGTCCGCCCACCATAAGCGGGCGATTAAACTAGCAGGAGGCATCAAAGCCTACTTATTTTTTGGGTCCCTGGGACTCATTGGCGTGACTACCACGGGCCACCGCCGCTTATGACAGCCACCCTGGTTTCACTTGACTGCCCCTCCCCATACCAGGCGCTTCACACCGACCGGCATCTGATTCGCGCCGCCTCTGACCACATTCCGGCCCCACCCTCCTTCTCCTCTACCCTCCCCAACGCATCTATGTTACGGCCATGATTCGCAAAAATACCATCAGTTCGCCGATGCCCAAGGGCGTGTCGCGCCTACGCAAGCAAGGCAGCCGGGCCTTCCCGGTTCCCAAGTCCATCTCCAAGGCCGGCAGCGTGCAAATCATCCGGCGGCTGGAGACAAGTCACCTGCAGTCCCCGGCCCTCAGCCACCAGGGCAGCCTCGGCGGCTACACCACCCTGAGCGGCGCGGGTGGCCCCCCCGCAAACGGCTCCCCGCTACCTAATGCCTTGGTCGACGCGGGAGTGACGTGGAACCACCGCTTCCTCCACGAGTTTGCCGAGGCTGGGTTCGACCCCAAGGCCTACCTGGCGCGCAGCCTCAAATCGACGAATGAGAAAGACATTCGCACCCTGCTAGCGCATCTGGACAAGGCCAAGCAGGCCGCTGACGCCGCCCTGCGTCGCAACGTGTACAGGACCTACCCAGAGTTCATTGAGATAGCCAAGGAGATGATGAAGCTCGAGACGGACATGTTCTTGCTCAAGGACCTGCTCTCCGAAATGAAGGTCATAGGGGAGGACCTAACCAGTGACGTGGGCAAGGGCGCGCTGTCCACGACTGCTACCTCGGCGGCGACCCCGTCAGGTGATCCTACCCTTTCGTCATCGGCGGCGACAGCCAAGCTGCAAAGGCGGCGTACCCTCCGCAACTCGGTGGCTGACCAACAGGCCCTATTCCAGGCCCAGATGACCAGCTTGTACAATACGGTCGAGGACTCTCAGCGGTTCCTGCCCTTCCACCCGCACCGTCACGTCGTGACTGAATATCACGGCCTACGCGAGCTCAACCCCACCACCTACCAATTCAAACAGAGCGTTAGCCTCATTTTACTCAACGACAGTCTACTCGTGGCCGCCCGCCGCAAGCGCACCAAGGGATCTAAGCCAGTGTTAGTGGCCGACAAGTGTTGGGCCTTAGCCGACATTACCCTGGTGGACCTCCAGGATACCCGCGACCTCACCCACGCCGTCAAGATTGTACGCCAGGCCGAAGTGTTTCTCTTCTACTGTGGATCGGCCGAGGCTAAGCGCGATCTGGTCACCATGGGTAAGCAGGCAGCAGGTGCCTTCGTTGATACGGGCGGCGCCCCTGGTGACCGCAAGGTCACGGCGGCCACTCTAGGTGGCCGTGCTGTATTTGTCAAGGAGGACAACGAAGACCTGACCGCTCAACTAGAACGCCTAGGCGATGAGTTGGACGTACGTATTGCCCACCGCGACTTTGATGCGGCGGTCAAGCTCGTCGAGCAGGCCCGTCGGCTCTCCCCGCCTGCTGCCGACCAGTCACATACCGTGCAGCGGCTCACCAGGGTCATCCGTCAGCGCCAAGCTGACCTGGCCACCTGGATCATCAGTGACCTGTCCCTCCCGAATGTCCCCAAAGCCCGGGTGGTCCAGGGCGTACGGTGGCTGGTCCGCCTCGATCAGGCCGTAGAGGCCAAGAACGTGTTCCTGGCGGCCCGGAGTGCCACCATCCGCCACCGCGCCCGCCAGCTCAAACTTGAAGGCAGTACGGAACTTCACATCCGCGAACTGGCCATCATCTTCTTCAACCTCATCCGCAACACTTGTAGTTGGTACGCCGAGTGCTTTGCCGAACCGGACATGACGTCGGGCCTGATCCGTTGGGTCCGTGAGGAGCTGGCCGTCTATGCCGACATCTTCCGCCGCCAGGTCTTTCACAGTCTGCAGCGCCTGCCGGTCATCGCCAGCTGTCTTGATAGTACTGAGCGCGAGATGAGCGTGCTCATGTACTCGGGGCTTGACCTCAACTTTATGCTGGAGCAGGAGTTTGCGCGGGATCTGGCCGAGGTGGTGGCCCGATGTGAGAGCCAGTGCGCAACCCAGGTAGCCAAGGCGGTCCGCCACGACGACTTTCTCGTACTGGGCGGAGGCCGGGAGGCCGACCCCAACGCCGAGCCTGAGAGGTGGCTCGCCAGCAGCCTCTACGCATTCGAATCGGCCGTCTGCGAGTTTCTACGCGAGGTGCGGTGCATCGCGCGCGAGACCCTCTACGGTCAAATTATCGCCTCTACCTCGGGCCTGGTGGAGAGCACGCTAAAACAGCTGCTCACGCTCTGTCGGGACCCGGAGGCCAGTGACACCAAGTGCTTTGCCGTCATCATTAACGGCCGGCTCTTAGTTCAGACGGTGATCCCGCGCCTGGCCCACGAATTCGGTCAGCTCTACCACCGACCAGCCGTGGACTTTGACAACCTGCGAGTCCGCCTCGATACATTTCCACGCACTATCCAAGAGGTATTTTGCCACCGCAAGAGCCAATACGCCAGCACCGTCCTCTACTCGTTCGCCACCATGGACTTCTCTGCCCCAGATGCCATCCCCGACACGGCCGGCCCCACGACCCCTATGCGTGAAGTAGTGCGCGAGCTCACCGAACTCGGTCGGGCTCTGGACGCATGGGCCCCGCTTGACAAGAAGGCTATGCTGGGCGCCGTGATTGAGCGTTTCTTTTATAACCTGACCGACCCAGCCGGCTGGGACACCGCCGGGGGCCGCCGGTCCTTCGGTGCTCGCGGGGTCCAACAGCTGGTACTCGACATCCACTTCTTCCTACGGGTCGCCGGGCCTTGGGTCACCAAGAACGCCAACTCCGTGGCCAATAAGCTGTGCGAAAAGGCCCTGCGCCTGTATTTCAGCACACACCGGGATCGCACCATGGCCATGAAGACCAAACCGTGGTACGACGCCCGCGTCGCCGAGACGATCGGAGCAATGGGGCCTGGGTACCCAGACTTTGGCCAGGTGGGATAGCCTGGTAGTGGGGCCGATGCGATGCAGGGAGAGCGGGTATGGTCGGTTTACTCGTGGGCGTAGGCGCCGATATTTTGGTGCGTAAATTTTAATCAGCGTACACGACACGTGTGCTAGTGAGCAGCGTACCTTGATCGCAAATAAATAATTGACTTACCATACAATACCCGAAGGCCTAATTTCACCCACCATCGCGTAGACCTACCACATTGACCCCATCCGAAAGCTTTAATTCTAGAAGGCAGCCTAAATAGACCTTCCAGCCACACGCCCCCCCCTGTCACACTTCAGATTGCCATTCTTTGTGACGAACACAATCTTATTCCCGTTGTCTATCCCACACCCGGCCGGCGCGGGCCTGCCAATTTCATTACTCCGCCACTCGTCATCATGTCGCTCTATCCCATCTGCCAGGAGGTCCTCCCGGCCACGGCCGTCCACCACTGTGCGACGGGCTCATTCACGAACGTAAACGATACCAACCTGATTGTTGTCAAGGGTAACCTCCTTGAAGTTTACACCGTTTCCAAACACGATCTCGAAGGCGTACCCCCGCAGCGGTTGCAGCCCCGAGATGGATCTGAGTTCGCCTATACTTACCAGTCCGACGAGCTAGGACTCGATGCTGAACCTGCCGGGGACGCCTTCGGCCAGCGCGATATGGACTCATCAGAATTTCACACTCTCTCAGCTCTGACCGGCGGCACGGGGGCGGGGACCCCGCGGCTGCGACTGGTCTGGTCCACCGCCCTCCAAGGTGAGGTGACGTCCCTGTGCCTCGTGCGAACTCTGGCTACCGAACGACACGGTCGGTTGAGTCTGCTCGTCGGCTTCACCGAGGCCAAGATGGCGCTACTGGAGTACGCCCCAACTTGCCATCGGCTGGTAACCGTTTCCCTACACTACTACGAACGTGACGAATTCCGCGCAGACTACCTGGAGTCTGCCTGGCCCCCTAGAGTCGTGACGGACCCGACCCACCGGTGCGCCGTGCTCCAGATCTACCGCGATCGGTTAGCCGTACTCCCGCTCCGCCAGGCAGACGCATTGGGCGCGTTCGAGCCCGCCGCGGCCCCGCACGCCGCTGTGCCACTGGATGAGGATGACCCCGCCCAAAAACGCGGTCTGGAGGAGAACTCCGCGTCGTTCGATCACGCCCAAGGTCACCCGCGTGCCCAGTGGCCCTACTTCCCCAGTTTCGTCCTAGACCTGGCCACGCTCGACTTGCCCATTCGAAACGTCATTGACATTGCGTTCCTCCACGGCTACTATGAACCCACTCTCGCCGTCTTGTACGAGGCTCCCAACGTAACCTGGACAGGTAACCTCAAGACCCGTCGTGACACTTGCGCCGTGGTGGTCCTGTCACTCGACCTGACCAATAAGACGGCCCCGGCCATCAACCATCACCGTAACCTGCCCTACGACTGCTTCCGGCTGGTGGCTGCTCCGGCCCCGACCGGCGGCGTAATGGTCATCGCTGCAAACGCCGTGATCCACCTGGACCAGGGGTCGGCCGGGGTGGGGGTGTCAGTGAATTCTATGGGTCTCATGGCGCCCTACACGGCATTCCCTCTGACCCGTGCGGTCATTGAAGACGCCACCGCGACGGCCACAACTGAGCCCTTAGCGCTGGAACGCAGCCAGGCGGTGTTCCTTGACCCAGAGACCCTGCTGCTCACCCTATGCGACGGTCGGCTCGTCCTGGTGCGTTGCCTCAGCCATGGCCGGAGCGTCTCAGACCTGCGTTTGGTGATTGTGGGCCGCAGCGCCGTGTCTGCGTGCGTTGCTCGGCTCAACGCTGACCTGCTCTTCCTCGGATCGGCCGTAGGCGACTCACTTCTCATCCGGTTCCAAGTCCCGCCCAAAGGTAGTGCCCACCAGTTTAACTACGATATAACGGACAAGGCCGCTAAGGGCCACGACGGTGCGAAGTCATCACCACAGGAGTCGGCCGTGAAGCCAGAGGCTGATGCCAATGGCGACGACTGGGATGATGACCTCTACGCCCCCAGTGGCGGCAATTCCCAGTCCGGTCCGCACCCCGCTATCGCTGCCCTTGCCAATCCCTTCGCCAATACTAAATGGTACGCCCACTACCGCTTCCGCGTGTGTGACACGCTTTGTGGCCTGGGTCCCGTTACCTGTGCTAGCGTGGGGGCCGCGGGAACCGATGATGCCGTCACGCTTGACCGCCGTCTTGAGCTGGTTCTGGGAACAGGTAGCGAGCGATCCGGCGGGCTCAGTGTCCTCCAGCGTGCTGTCCGGCCGCGTTTGCTCACCTCTTTCGCCCTCCCGGGGTTCGACCGCCTGTGGACGGTTCGGCTCCGCGACCTGACCGCCCCGGCCCTCTACACCTCCTCCAACCTGGACTACGGCGCCGAGTTGGACGACACTTATGATCGTTACCTTTTCCTCTCCCGCCCGAGCAGCACGATCATCCTGACCGCCAGCGAATCCTTGACCCAACTGGACCGGACGGGGGCATTCACGGACGGCCCCACCCTCGGGGTCACCCCTTGGACTGGCGCCACCCTGGTCCTCCAGGCCTACCCCGGCGGTGTGCGCCTCCTCGACGCTGACCTCCAGGCCGTCCACGAACTTCAACTGCAGGATTTTACGCGATCTCCCACTACCACCGTCACATCCTGCTCCCTGGTCGACCCATACGCCCTCCTTCATCTTGATGACGCATCCGTCGCTGTCGTCACCTGGGACGCCGCCGCCCGCCGCCTGCGGTTCCTACCTCTACCGTCAACGTTCGCCCAAATGGTCGCCTCCGCCGCCTGCCTGTTCGGCGATACCTACAACTGTCTACAATACCTCCGCGATCTCGTCCCGCCAAACTTCGATATAGCCCGAACCTTCGGCCTGGAGGACGCGGCCGTCGTCAACCCGATCATTTCAACCATGGGGGCGGACATAACTCAACCGGCAACCGCTATCCCGACCGTCCCACCACTCACACTTCGGCCGCGCGACGAAGAGGACGAGATTGACTACGACTCTATGGATGAGGATCCAATCTACTCCCCCACGTTACCTACGCCAACTACCGCCGCGGTCCCCAACGGTCCGAGCCGCGGCGGCGAGGACGTTAACGAGTTCAACGTCAGTAACTTGCAAAATACGGTATCGGCGGCCAGCGCTACCCGGTGCTGGTGCTTTGTAGTGACGCGGACTGGGACCCTGGAGATTTACGCCTTGCCGGGTTTACAGCGCGTGTTCTCGGCGCCTGACTTTGCCCAGCGTCCGGGCGTGGTCGCCGACGACGCGCTAGCTGCGGCCTTCGCCGCCGCTCCGTCCACAGACTCGTCCGGTGACCCTACTACCTCCACCACCTCCCCGATCAATTTGCTAAGCGCCCACGCCTTCGGCCCGACCGCCGCCGACGTCTACCTCTGCGCTGTGGACGCTGCCCACAATGCGACCATGTACCATGGCCTGTCTTACACGGCCAGCGAGGAGGATCCGCTTGAGACGGTGCCGTTTCTCAACGTGGCCAACTCACGCCACGCTGCCTTGGTGGCCCGGAGTGTCCCGGGGCTTAGTGACCCGCAGACCGCCCTGGCGGATTCTGACCGGCGTCCCCGGCTCGACGAACGCGCCGTACTGGCTCGTTTGGCCCTCCGCTTCGTCAAATGTCCCGTGCCGGCCCTACAGTACGCCCACGATGACCATCCGGGCGCTACGCTGCCTGACCGCGCCCCCGCGACCGTTACCGCCTTCCATAACCTCCAAGCCTACCGTGGTTTCTTCATTACCGGTCCGCGGCCGGTCGTGGCTTTCGTGGCCCCCACCAACGCCCACCCATACCTTCACCCGGTACGTCTAGACCAGGCCGCTCTGGCTGAGGTCGAGACGGCGTCCGGGTCGGATGGTGCCGGAACTGAGCCCACAACGGACCGACCAGCCTCCCCGGGTACAGCCGATGAGCCGGCGGAGGCGACAGGTGGGAACGAGGAGGCATCTGCCGCAGTGGTGAACGAAGCACCCCAATCAGATGTCACCCCGACCGATATGGCGACCGCACCGTTTGCCACGGGCCTCACGGGTTTCGCGCCATTCCATAATCCACAGTGCCCACACGGGTTCGTCTTACTTGACACTGCCGGCCGCTTCCACATTGGCCAGCTTGACCCTGCCTTTCGCTATGACTTCGCCTGGCCGCTGCGGCACGTCCCCCTGGGCCGAACGGTGCACCACCTCACCTACCACCCGGGACTGGCCCAGTACTGCGTGGCCACCTCGCGACCCTTCCCATTCGACTTGCCCGGGGAGAACGAGGACGACGATATGAAGATCGCGGAGGCTATCGGCGCAGCCGCCCACCGCCCCGGCGGTGCGCCCCTCCCGCTGTCCCCGCCCCGTCCCAGCGTGACGGAACCGCCGGCCCCCCGTCCGGCTGACGTGAGCACCCAGGGGATGCCCCCATTGGTCAACCGGTACCGTCTGGAGCTGGTATCGCCGCTTACCTGGGAGGTTGTTGATGGCTACGATATGGAGCCGCACGATTCCGTCATGGATCTAAAATGCTTGGCCCTCAAGAGTCGAGAGACTGTGTCGGGCCGCAAGTTTTATGTGACCGCCGGCACGTGCACCGTGGCCAGTGAGGACCGGGCTGCCAAGGGAAAAGTTTATGTCCTGGACATCATCGAGGTGGTCCCGGAACCTGGGCGACCCCAGACGGGGTTTAAACTCAAGTACGTGTGCCACGAGAAGGTGAGCGGGCCCGTCACAGCGGTGGCATCGGTTAACGGGTATTTGGTCGTGCCGGCTGGACCCCGGGTGTTCGCCAAGGAGCTGAAGGACGGCCGGACTTTACAGAGTATCGCCTTCATCGACCTGCTCCTCTATGTCACCAGTGCCACTGCATTCAAGAACTTCCTAGTTATGGGCGACGTGAGCAAGGGCGCCAGTTTTGTGGGGTTCCAGGATGGCCCGGCCGAACTTACCATGCTGGGCCGGGACTATCTCCCTATGGCCAGCGTGTGTGGCGATTTTTTGGTCGACGATCGGGCCTCCTACTTTGTTGTGGCCGACGCTGAGCGTAACCTGCACTTCCTCAGTTATTCGCCCCGCCACATCCAGTCGTTCGCTGGTCGCAAGCTCCTCCGCCGGGCAGATTTTCATCTCGGGTGTCAGGTGGTGGCCATCCAGCGCCTTCCGGGCCGTGCTGCCCTAACCCAATTGCCAGCTACTGTGATTAGCAGCGGGGCTGCGGGCGGCAAGCCCAGTGCCAAGAATGCTCTGACCGCCAAGCTTCCGCAGAAACAATCCTGCCTGTGCTTCACCGAAACTGGTGCCGTGTACGCCGTATCCACTGTCCCTGAGAAGGCCTCGAAACGTCTCCAACGGCTCTACCTCCATCTGGTGGGCACGGTGCCGCACGTCGGCGGGTTGAACCCTCGCGCATACCGGTTGGTACCACAGGCCCAGCGAAACAATGTGAACCCCAGCAAGGGCGTGGTCGACGCTACGTTTCTCCGGCAGAACCTCGAGCAACTGCCCCTGGTCCGCCGCCGGGAGATGAGCCACCAGGTAGGCACGACTTTCGAACGCGTGGAACGCGACCTGGCGGTGGTCAGCCAGGATATAGCTTACTTTTAAATGAATGGGCCCGGCTTGCTCGCTTGACCCTCAATTCAATAAAACAATAAATAGTCACTTAAATTGAGGGGGGTCCTGAAGGACTTCAGGTGAAGTCATTGAACTATGTAGTGCTGGCACCTAGGTGGCCCCTACCAACTAGATCTGATACAAAACAACTGGTTTAGATTATACAAGCGGAGTCTGGTCGACGTGGCTTGTCGAACGCTTACCACCCCAATCCAATCGTGACGGGGAGGATATCGGTGAGGGACGTCTGGCTACCTTGCCAATTCCATTGAATCACCAACTCCGCTTTGGGTTGGCAACGGAGTCTATCCAGATTCCCTTCTCCCCCTCCAACTTCATTTTGTCACGCCTATTCCCTTCTGCATTTCTCACGGATTCTTGCATACTCACCCCATCCCATCTCGCTAGCACTCCCATCCCCGTTTTTAATCCTGAACGCCCCACTACCACCTCGTCACAACTGCCGCCATGTTCGCCTTGGGCACATTGTTCTACGTGGGCCTACTGCTGCTCAATGCCGTTGCCATCCTGAATGAGCAGCGGTTCCTTGCGCGAAGTAAGTGAATGACTCGGCCCCTTTCGATGCGCTGGAAGGCTCTACTTGTCGCACATTGGAGACGCCCTCGTTTACCAGGCTGGGTAAATTGTAACCTTAATGTCTTCACATGACATGGTCGCGCCAGATTCCACCGAGAATTAACGTCGGTACCAAAAAAATTACCCACTGGCTTGACTTGCATCTCCTCATTGTCACCTTACCAGTCGGCTGGTCGTCAGCGCAGCTCCAGGGCTTCAACGACCCCAACCAAAGCATCAAGGCCCGTCTCATCAATCTCATCTCTGCTGTGCGGACTCTACTACGGTGTAAGTGCATAATTTGACCCGGCTAGGGATGTCAAAGTGTCGTTACGGTGGGTACTGCTTGCAGCCATCGGTATCACAAATACACTATCCTACAACTGCCCGCTAACGGCGATGCCACCTCCCCACCCTGTCATCTTTATCCCTATTGTTCATCTAGTTCCCTTGATCGCCATCAACACTCTTGTGATTGTGTATGAAATTCTACTCGGCTAGTCTGCATAACGGCGTCGCTACCATCTCTGTTCTATAATTTTTGATTATACCATGTTTACCTATCTCTGATCCTCTACGCAATCTTTTAAAATAAACCGGTCACTCGTCCCTGCCCACGAATTCAGCTTAATAGGAGAGGGCATGTTTTGAAACATACGACGAGAAGCGACGGCATTACATGTTCGAAATACATTAAGTAACCGTTGCCGAAGTGTGAGTACATTGAACCATATGACAAGTAAGGTACAGACAGGATCGCATCGCATATCTACTCGGTACCCTGTTCGGTCGCAATGGTCTGAATTTCGCTCCATTCCCCCGTTGACGAAGCTGATAGCGAAAGAGAGGAGTGTGAACGAGGTTAAAAAAAGATAGAAGAAGGCAGGGTTGCCGTGCGAAAGAGGTTAGTTGATTGGACAAGCCATAGCGGCAATCCGAAAGAGGCCTGCATATGAGAGCCGTTGAAGGTGCCAAACTTACCTTTCCATAGTCGCACCTTGCCGTCATCGCCCGACGAAGACAGAATCGTACCAGTAACGTTCCATGACACGGACCAGACCTGGCATATAATTTCGCAATTAGAGAGTGGCGAGGCGAAATAAAGTCGATCCATTGTGAGGTTAGTCGCCTGCAAAGTACGATTTTGCTGTCACGGGGTTCGAAGAAGAGATCCCTCGGGCTTACCTCAGCATTGTGGTCGCTAAAGGCGGCAATGAGGCTGGCCTTGATGTGGAGGTTACTGGCGTTGGCGGTATACTCCTCGACCAGGTCCTTCGTTTCGGTAAGGGCGATGTGCCCGTATGATGCCTCGACTTTGAAGATGCGTACGTAGTGATCGCGCGAGCCCGTGGCCAGGAGGTGGTACGACCGACCGACCTGGGGAGCCCAGCTGATGGTGTGGACGATATCGGTGTGGTCAGGCAGGACGGCGTAGACCACCCAGCGGTTGTTAATGTACCTGTAAATCTTGGCGTCCTTTTCGCGACCGCACCCGACCGCCAGCGTGTTGGGTAGAAACCGCGTGGGGCACCAGGCGATGCACACATTGTTACCGGCCTCCTGTAGCGTATTGGATTGCACCAAAAGACTCTTCTCGGCGGCATCAACGAGGCTGTCCTCGCCATTACCGGCGTGACTGGCCCCACCTGTGACCGAGGAGTCCGTCCCCGCCGGAGTAGCCGCCTCT
This sequence comes from Tieghemiomyces parasiticus, assembly GCA_027575765.1. Lineage (NCBI taxonomy): Eukaryota > Fungi > Kickxellomycota > Dimargaritomycetes > Dimargaritales > Dimargaritaceae > Tieghemiomyces > Tieghemiomyces parasiticus. The sequence goes on along the minus strand of JANBPT010000385.1, from coordinate 24,937 downwards.
GTCTGGGCGCCCAAAGAAGTGGTCGTCGCGGTGGCGGCGGTGGTGTGGACAGCGGGCGTCGTGGTTTCGGCCTCGTCGGCGCTGTCGGTGCGGTGCTCCAGGTAGGGTGCATAGACGGCGATGCCATTGACGTCGATTTCGCTGGCCAGCGTCCAGTTATCGAAGCGGACGGGTGATCCGGTCTCATAGATACGAACGAACCCGTCAGATGAGGCAGCGGCCAGCTGAAGTCCCATATAGTGCGGGGCGAAGGCCAGATCGACAATCATGCCCTGGGCATCCTTCTTAGTGGCAATGTGGTGCCAGCGGTTGATGCCGCCCTCGGCCGCGAGCTCCTCAACCTGGCCGTCGGCATTCGGGTACACGGTGTCCAATCCGGCACCCGCCGCTGAGTTCTGGTTCGAGGTCTGCTGCCAGATTCGTACAGTCCGGTCGAACGACCCCGTCGCGATGAGGTTGCCAAACTCCGGGTGAGCCCAGCACACTTTGGTGAGCGAACTGTCGTGGCCGCTCCAACTCGAGAGCAGTTTCCACTGGCCGGTTTCTGGCCGACTCTGCCAGACCTTGATGGTGTGGTCCGACCCCACCGTACACAATTTCGTGCCGGAGAAGTCAAACTCCATGTCTGCGATTAGCTCGTCGTGAGCGGGATCAAATTGGACCAACTGGTTCATGGTCGCGTGTTGAAAAGTGAGCGGGTGAGGTAACGGTAGAAGGGAATGAGGGGTTGGAAGGGATGCGAATGAGGGCAGAACGGAGAAGTCAACAGTGTGTAAAGGGCCCACGGATGGGATAAGCGGCCGGAATGGAAAGGCAAACGTGTGACTCTGCGGTGGGCATTTGGGCAACTCTACCAGGTACCTCTCGGGCCTCGGAGTCCCCGCAAGGGTGGGCCTCTATGCACACGTCGGGCTCAGTCCGATTGCTTTTCCGCGCAATTAATCACCATGGAACATGCCTGGCCCCAGGGACCCCGAGCAATAACAAATGTATGTATTCCCAAGTTCGACGCGGGCCAATCCGTCTACATTACAGCTACTGATATGGAAAAGTGAGTAGCTATGTGAAATTTATACGTGGATTCGGGTCGGAACGACAACTCTTCCGAATACTCCGAACCATTGGGCGAGGAACAAGGTGAGTGTGTGAATGTGTTTGCATATCGTCGACCCCTCTTGCAGCCTGGTCCAAACAGCGCTGACTAGTATCATGCGGAGAAAGCCAAAACCAAAAAGTTAATAAAAATATTGTAGAATGGAAACAATACGGGCCAGGTGAGGCGAAGGGAGTGTAAAGTGGCGGAACACAGGTCAGAGAGCAGGACGGAGGAAGATTCAGCACCAACAAAATCTAGGCCAGCCGCAGGCCCGTGGCCTGACGACCCACCTCAGCCACCTCGCAAATACGGCACACTGAGCTGGTGTGGTCGGGCTGGTATGTCGCATGACAGTACGGGCAGTCCGCGGTGGGGCTATTCTTGTAGAGCGGGGTGAAGGAAGCGGCGCACACGACGAAGGGGTTATACTGGTCGTACTCGAGGGTAATTTCGTCGCGCGAGTTCCGGTCGCAGATGGTCTGAATTTGGCGGGCCTGGGTGGCCACCGCCGTCGCCGGGGCAAGTTCTAGGAGACGCCGAGCAAAGTTACCCGCCGACTGGAAGTTCTTCTGCTTATAGTGCAGCACCATCGCCGAGCGCAGTGCCAGCTGCTGGTGCACGGGCTGCAGTGTGCAGTGCGTGAAGTAGGCCGCCAGTTCTAGAACGCGCCGCACCTGGTCGGGCTGTGTGACCAGCTGCTGGCGGGCCCGCTCCAGAGTCAGACCCACCAGGTATTCCTGACAGATGCGAATAAGCTGGTGGGTCTCGTCGGCCACCACCTTTGTGGGGGCCAAGGTGAACATGAGGGCCTGGAGGATGTTGCGGAACAGCGCAATGGCGTCCTCGAACCGGCCGGCCGTGGTCTTGCGGTATCCCTCCTGGAGTTGGGTGATGAGGGCCTGTAGGTCCATAACGTTGGCCGGGAGCAGGCGACGGGGCTCTGTCTCGTCCAGAGTCCGGCGTACGGGTACGCTCAGGGCCGGCAGAGCGGGGTTGCCTGGTAGAGCAGACTGCGTGGCCTGGTAGATGGCCAAAAAGTGTGGCTTGAGAGGCGCAAAGTTAACGACACCAACCTGCTGGGTGAGCAACTGCATGGCCTGGCCGAAGGCTCCGGCTGCCACGTGGTCCACGGGCAGCGACGAGTTGCGGCTCCATAGGTCGGCCTCGGGAGTGCCCGGGGCCGGGGCGGAAAACTCCCCGACCACACTGGCGGTGGCGTCGGCAGCGAGTTCAGCGTCAAGCTGCAACTTGAGATCGTCGTCAATGTCCCAGCCGGCGCCAGCTTCGTCGGCCACGTCGTCACCGTGACTGCCCGCAGCGTCCGCGCGGGCCGATGAATCGGAGGGTCCCTCCAGGCCAGGGAGGTCGAGGTCGTCACCACCCCAGTCGCCGCCAATCTCCGCCACGGGCTCGTCCAGCAGGCTCATGGCGGACGCTGCCACCGCACCGGAACCGGACTTACTGGCGGCCTGGTGGGCGAATAGGTTCTCAAACACACCCTTGGATACCGCCAACTGGGGCCAGTTGAGGTCAGCTTGACGGACCACAGGCGCAGCGGGCACAAATAGCGCGGCCCCAGTAAGGTCGGCCGGAAGCTCAACCTCCTCGATGGGCATCCCCGCCAACTGTAAGATGGCGGCGGCCTCTTCCTCCAACCCATGGGCCTTGGCCGCAGTGTAGGCCAGAGCATACTGTTTAAGATCCTTGAGCACACGGATCCGCTCATCTACATTGCCCAGGTATAGCGCATTATGGAAGCGTGACTGGGCGTCGCCTCGGATCTCGGCGATCTTGAGCATCTTTTGCAGCTTGTCGGTGTTACCCGTGATAAGGTAGAGGAAGGACAGGCGGTCGTAGCTCTTAATGCGCTGGTAAGCGAACTCAACGGTCTGAGAGGTGGAGGTAGGCGGAAGGGGGAGGGATAGGGTGCGGAGAGTAGCGTTAATAAACCATCGAGCACGGACCGGTGGTCAACCCAGCGGTGTGGCGCCGGGTCCCTTAGCGCGCCTAAATCGGGGGTACTTACCTGTACCTGACCAAGACGCAGGGCCTCGGATGCCAGCTTGATCCAGTACGTCTCCTTATCGAGAACCTTGGCGGTTTCCAGCGCAATATCCAGATTGCCGCAGGCTACCGCCAGCTCGAAACGCGAGGCTGGCTCCTTGACAAAGTTAAGGGCGATCTCTGGGTAACCCTTCTTCTGCAGGTAGGCGATGATGGATTGGCCCACCAAGTTGGAACGGCGGATGATGCCCACCACCTCCTCGTAGTTGCGTTTCACCAGGGCCAGCTTGAACCGATACTCGGTGGGGTCGATGGTGATGACGCCGGCCTTGGCATCGCGGTCCAGGCAGTGCACGTCGCGGCCAGTCACCTGGGTCAGGTACACAGGGTTGTCCAACGTGCGGATGATGCCGTTGTCGCCCTGGGGAAGGCAGTACTTCAAGTGGTTGAGGGTGGTGTAGACAAACACGCCGCTCTCGTCCCAGGCCCCACTCTTGATGCGGATGGTTTCAGAGACTTGACACACCTGCTCACCGGCCTTGGTGGCCACCGTAACGGTGTGCTTGCACAGCAGGGCCACTAAGGACATGTCGGCGTTCCACACGGCGTACTTGACGGGGGCGGCGTTGACCTCCTTAAGCACGATGCGCTGCTGCACGTCGTAAAAAAGTACGGCGTTGGCAGTGGTGGCCAGGATGATCGACCCTGGACCGGCGAACAGGTTGGTGACGGGGTGGGCAAACTTGAGGCTCTTAGTGGTGGTGTTGGAGAGATCCTTGATGAGGATCTGCTGCTGAGGCTGGTCCAAAACGGCGAAGCGGTTGCGGCTGATCCAGATGGCGGAGGTGCCGCTGCCGCGCTGGTAATACTGGCTGGTGTCAACGTGAGTCAGCGGGTTGCTGGGAAGAGTGTACAGTTCGTAGGTGCCGCCGTCAGTCGGGTACGACACGAGCAGGGCGTTCTCGGCTGGATTGTGGGCGATGGTACGCGGCGGCTGGTTGTAGCGATTGTCGGCAAATTGGCGCAGCGTGACGACCGGGTTCTCGTCACCAGTCTTGGCGTCCCGGAAACGCACTTGGTTACCCTTGACGAAGTAGAGGGCACGCGGGGAGGCGACAAAAGCCGGGCGCTCGCGTTCAAGCTTAAATACCATCAGACCGCCGTCATGGCCCGCGGCGAACAGATTGATCTCTGGGTGGGCGGCGAGAATCCAGAATTTGTCAACCTCGCGGTGGAAGGTCTGCAGTAGGGTGCGGCGCGAACTGTCCCACACCCGGATGGTGCGGTCTTCCGAGTCCGACACAATCATTTCCTGGCGCGGGTGGAAGAGCGCGCATGACACGTTGCTGAAGTGGCCGCGGCAGGTGTCCACTTCCCAAGCCTTAGAGTCTGGAGGCAGCAAGGCAGCAGTGCGATGGGTTGGTAGAGGAGAGGTGATTTGGCGAATTAGAACCTGTAGGCGTAAAGCAAAATAATAATCATGGCAACTTGAATAGCTCAGGCGTCCGCGTATCCTGGGTGATGGCTACAGCCCGCAGGAATACACAATAAACATAGTCATTAGGGCGGTCACCTACCGTTCATGCGCCACAGCTTGACTTGGCGGTCGTCACCACCAGAAACGATCAGGGGCATGGTAGGGTGGAACGTGGCCCAATTGACACCGCGGGTGTGGCCCTCCAAGACAAATTTGACATACACATCGGTATTGCCAAAGATGTCGCCCTGACCGGGTCCGCCACGGGATCCGCCGTGGGCACCCATCATGTCCTCGTACGGAGCAGGGGCACCAGCACTGTTCTTCTTGCGCAGGCCGCTGTAGTCCCACACGCGGATAGTCTCATCCAGACAGGCCGACACAATCAGGTCGTCCTTGGGGTGGAACTGGGCGCACATTACATAGTGGGTGTGGCCCGGTAGGATGGCGATGCACTGGCGGGACTGCCAGTTCCAGATGCGGATGGTCTGGTCGTCGCTGGCGCTTAGGATCCAGGGCAGTTCATGGTGGAAGAACACAGTTCGGATGTAGTCCATATGGCCGTTGAGAGTGAACAGGCAGCGCCGCGTCTTATGGTTCCAGACCTTGATCTTAAAGTCGTCACCGCCCGACACGAATAGATTTTGAGTGGGGTGAAAGGCCACGCCGCGAACGGGGCCTAATCGAGGGAGTTTAGAGTGGCGTGGAGCAAGGACGGGACGGTTAGCAGACCGAAGCAGTGGTGGCGGGAGGGGGGGTCAGGACTGGCGAGCCAGTTGACGGCGGTGTAAGAGGTAGGCGGGGTTTGGTGTCGCCGCGTCAGACCTGGCCCTGGCGCTTACCTTCATGCTCGTCAAAGCGCTCGAGCAGGGTACCCATCCGGTAGTCCCACAGCTGCACGCAGCCATTGTGGAGAGCCGCCAGGATCCATGGGCGCTTGGGATGGAAGGCGAGGCCCTTCACACGGTTGCTTTTCGTTTCAAACTGGGGCGGGTGAAAGCGGCGGAGCAGGGAAGGGGTGGATGGAGTTAACGGTGGGCGGGTGGCGAGTCCACACTAGAGGGGGCTACCAGCGCTAGACATCAATAAGGGTGGCCGGATGCAGGCATGGTGCCAAAGTCCACACCAGCCGCGGGGCCGATATAACCGGCCCCTCGCACGCTAAGGTCCGAGACGCCGTGGGACGGACGGACGGTGGCGGAGTTGGCAACGTACCTTCGTTAGCATCTGCATCGTGCCAGTGCCGAGATGAAACGGGGTAACTCGGGGGATGTATACAGAATAAAGAGGGGATGAGATTCAGGCAGGGTTGGAGGGGGGCGATGAGGAGCAGGGTTAGGACTGGAGCCGTAGAGGGACGCACGAATGGGCAGAGAGTCATGAAGAGTTGGAGAGGGACGGGTCGCTACGGTGCAGCGATTAGGGCGAGGGGATGGAGGTCGAGGGCAGGACGGGCGTGGGACGAGATGACGGTCGTGTGGAGCAGATGGACAAGCCCTTAGGCTGGCCGGCCAAGGGCTGTCGCTTGACGTGGCACGCCAGTGGTGAACGCGGGATTGGACGTGAATAGCATCGTGCTGGTACAGGGCCTGCTGGCCTTTCGGTCGACACTGACGGGTTAACGCCCGATATATCCTACCAGCCGTAAGAGTGGTAATGGCGCGGCGCTGGTAAAGGCCTGCCTTCCGGACACTGCTGGGCGGAGTTTGATGTGGGTGAAAGGGCCAAGGAGGACCTGGACCGGTTGCTTTCCTATGCACATGGTGCGGCACCTTTCGTGACTGGGGAATTGCTGGGGTCGCCCGATACCTTTGATGAATACATTCAGAAGGTACTAACGAGGACCAGGGGTGACGGGTCAATTGGACCATTAGCCACTGCTCGAACTCCCGACCACGCTCTTCGGTTCGCCTGTCTACACAGGTCGTCGCATCTGTACCCAATTGCTGCTCCACCTGGGCTCTATTCTCATTCATCACCCGTCCGCATTGGGTCCTGCGCCACCTGTTCGGCCGGTGCTTAAACTCTATTCCCTATTACCCGGCCCTTTCTAGCCAGTACAATTGCCGTCTTTCCTCTGCTCACCGTGTCGTCCATAGCCCTAGCAATCGCCTTTCAGTACTGCCTGCCACCGCCCACTGCACATCCCCCCCCCCCCGCATCCCGCTAAATTACACGCCGTTCCGGCCCCCCGCCTATCCTCGACGGGTTCGTTTCACTGAGTGCCCGCGCGTCTAACGTACGGAATTTCTGTTGACACGGCCCCTCCAGTGCCCGTACCGACCATGCACGACGCCTTCGCCGTGCTTCCCGTGGCGGAGCAGCTACCACTTCGTGCGACGGCAAGCCTCGCCTATAGCGACCGCCTCCTTGTCGGTTCCGACTCGGGCGTGCTCCTCGTGTACGCTGTCAAAGAGTCCGCGGCAGCCGTGTCTGCGCAGCCACCGAGCGATACCCTCTCCCCCCTGGTCCTTGACCAGCCCCCGTCACCCTCCGGCGCGACCGATGTCGAACCCGTCGACTACACGGCCCTGTTCCAGGATCAGGTCACCTTGGAACTCATCGACTGCAAGAAAGGGTTTACGCGGCGGGCCATCGAGCAACTCGACCTGGTCAAGGAGGCTGGTCTACTCGTGGTGCTGGCCGACGGCCTCGTAACATTGTACGACCTGGGAACGTTTGCGCTCAACACCCAGCTACCGAATACCAAAGGGGCCACCGGAATGACTGTGCACACCGGCGTGGAGATGGTGGACGGCGGGGGCATTCCCACCTTGGTCAGCAGGGTGGCCGTCGCCGTCCGCCGCAGGCTACTGGTTTTTACCTGGAAAGACGCCGAGTTCGCCGGAGTTCAGCAATTCACGGTGCCCGACCGCGTGCGCACCCTGGCCTGGGCCACCGCGACCCAGCTATGCCTAGGACTGGGTCGTGCTGAGTATCACCTGCTCCCTCTAGCTACTGGTACGCTCACCGAGTTACTTGGTCCCGACACCGTTGGCTTCGCCACGTCGTCGGGGGCCTCCGTCTTCTCCAGCGCCACCGGGGCCGGGGCCGGCCGCAATAACCTGAGCAAATGGGGGTCGATGGGATTCGGTGTACTCAGTAGTATGACCCTGGGAGCAAGCGGCACGGATGACCCTGACCGACCTGTGGCCGGTTCCGACGCCCTCGTTGCGAAACTCCCTAACGATGAAATTCTGGTCAACCGCGACCGCCAGACACTGCGCGTGGGCCTCCACCCGACCCCATCCCAAAAGTCTGACATGGTGTGGACGGTGGGCCCGCTGATCCTCGGCTACGCCTATCCGTACGTAATCGCCCTGAGCGGCCGCCACGTCGAAGTACGCAACCTGGACACCACGGCGCTGGTCCAGCAGCTTGACCTGCCCGCTCCGGCCGAACGCATCACCGGGGGCAAGGCGCTTTACCTTTTGGGCGCCCACACCGTGTGGCGGCTCATCGCTCTCCCCTACCAGGTCCAGGTCGCCCAGCTGCTGGCCCGCCACGAGTACGTGGAGGCCCTCAGTTTCGTCGACCAGAGCGAAGGGATCCTGGTCGATGTCAAGGCCGCCTACGTTCCGGCTATCAAGCTGCTCTATGCTTACTATCTGTTCTGGAGCCACGACTTCGAGACCGCCCTCAGCCTGTTCCAGGACCTAGAGGTGGCTCCCGCCGACGTGGTCCACCTATTCACTCGGGGACTCGATGAGTACCTTCAGGGTCCGACTCCTCCGGCCTCGCCCCGTCCGCCACCTTCCCGGCCGGAGGCGGATACCCAGGACCCACCCCCGGTCGATGCCGAAGGTAGCCACGGTGATCCCAAGGACGACGACGATGGCGACGCCGATACCGCCGCGGCGGCCACAGCCCAGCTGCGCGACCGGACCGCACTCCTGGTTGGGTATCTCACTGAGCAACGTCGATTGATATCTCAGGCGATCAGCCGCAAACAGACCCAGCTGACATTTGCAACACGGCAGCCTGTGCCCGGAGACGGTCTCTCCCCGCTGGACGCCATTCTTCACCGGCGTCTGCCCTTCCAACTGGGCCCAGTGGCCGTGCCGCTCGCGCCCCTCGCCGCCCTGGTCGACACGGCCCTTCTCAAGGCCTACCTTCTCACCAACCCAAGTTTGGTAGGGCCCTTGGTCCGCGTTCATAATAATGCCTGCGAGGTAGAAATCGGTGAATCTCTCCTCCTGCGACACCGCCGCTACCAGGAACTCGTCGACCTCTACTACGGTAAGGCCCTCCACCGGAAAGCCTTACAGCTGCTTCACGCGTTGGCGACTCGAACCGAACGTGAAGCCGGTACAGATCCACGCCACCCGGTCCCGCCGGCACTGGCCGGTCCCACCGCTACCGTGGGCTACCTCGCGAAACTACCCTTACAGCACTTGGACCTTTTGTTTGAGTACGCCGGGTGGGTCATGCAGCGGGATCCGACCGTGGGTATCACGGTGTTTGCCGATGATAATCGACCCCCTGCCGACTACCTTCGCTCGCCTGTGGATCGCGTCGCTCAGTTCCTTGAGCGGTTCGGCGTCGCGTGGTCGATGCGGTACCTCGAGTTTGTCCGGTCGTACGTCCTCGTGCCCTTGAGCGCCCAGCAGGCGGCCGAAAAATTGGCACCAACGGAGAGCGATGAGGCGGATAGCGGGGCGACAGAGACCGGGCGGCGGCGGCGCCATATCGACGTAGGCCACAGCACAGGTAATTTCCCGGCCCTCCTACAGTTCTCCTCATCACCCGACAACTCTGGGGATGCATCCCATGTTAGTGATAGCAACAGTATTGTGGCCCCGCAGGTCCTGGACCGAGTCTTCCGCACCGTTGATCAGCGCCTGGCACTTCTCTACCTAGACGCCGTGACTCAGACCACCGATAGCGAGGGCGCTGAGGTATCGTCCGACAGTCCTGCTCGGACCCGCCTCCAAGCGTTCCTACGCACGTCCACATACTACACCCCGGAGAGCATCCTTAGCCGACTGCCAGACGACGCTCTCCACCAGGAACGTGCCTTAGTTCTGGCCCATATGGGCCGGCACGAGCAGGCCCTCCAGATCATCATCTACCAGCTGGCCGACCACACGCAGGCCGAGGTCTATTGTCACGACCGCCAGGCCGACGTGGCCGACATTTACCTGACGCTCCTCCGTATCTACCTACGGCCGGAATCCAAGGCCCTGGGCGACCCCACCGACTCGCCCTACCTCACGCAGGCCCTAGACCTCATGACGCGATACGGCCGCCATCTTGACCCACTTGTCGCCCTCCCCCTGGTCCCGGCTTCGCTCCCACTACAAAAGTTGTACCCGTTCTTTGAAGAGTCCCTTCGCGCCTCTCACCACCGCCAGCAGACCCGCCGGGTTGTGCGGAACCTCATGGTTGCTGAACGGATCCAGGTCCAGGCTGAATGGTCCCAGCTGCGCGCCCGACGGGTCGTCATCACTTCCGACCGAGTCTGCCCACTTTGTCTTAAACGTATCGGGTCCACGGTTTTCGTCCTCGATCCACGCGATCAGCCAGCCGTGTCCGATTTACCTAAGGATGATATCGCCCCGGCGTGGTTCCGGCCCGCGGGACTCACTAGTGAGCCTGTGGTGGTCCACTACTCATGCCACCAGCGTCGCCAACGCTGATGGGACGTCTAATAAACCGAGGTTTAGCAGTAGTTAGAGTTTTTTTTTTCTTGCTTAGGATGTGCAGTTTAAGCTAGAAACTGAAATACGCCGGGTTACCCTTGACCAAGAGTCGACTGTAGATGATGTATATGCTGTGTCGCTGACAGGATGATACGATACCTTGAGGGAACGCCGACAGGTTGGTTACTACCGATAGAAAATTTTACTGCGTCTTCAGTATTTTCGCTGTGTCAGAATAGGAAGATGGGTGCGAAGGAAGGAACTGTTAGTTCTTTATTCATTCTCTTGTTTTGTTTTGAACCCTGACGGATAATATGTCCCAGCACCCCGCTGAAAGCCGCAATTGATTCAGCTTTCCTGAGAAATACCGATCGACTTGTGGCCTTACGTGGGCGAGGCACGGGGTAGGCCCGAATGGGCCCGCTACTTTCCACCAGGTTTTGACGCTCCTCCAACGCAGAGGAATCGTTAGATTCCCCAACGCCGCGGTCCAAAGTACGGTTTTGGGAATGTACAATGAACAAAGGACACAGCCATGCTCAACACAACCCCGTGAAGGATTGGGAGTGGCAAAGGTACCCCGAGCAACACGACCTAGCAGATATGTGGAAATCGGACGGTACGGGGAGCCAATCGGTTTTACAAAAAATATGGGAGTGGTTCACACTTGTGGGATATTCCCCGCGGGAGAGTATTTTTTTGAGGGCAGAAGGTCCCTTTTTCTATCCTTGTTCTGCCCTAGACGTAGTTCTCTCTACGTTGAGCAGAGAATAGCTATGGTATATCCGCCGCTCCCTCCGTGGATCTACGGGTCAGTTTCTTTACAAGTTAACTATACCTGACTTCGTTTCCAAAAATGAACTGCCAACCCATCCTCACCATCGATAGGGTTTGCCCTATTGACAAAAGGCCAGTGTAGTGAGAAACCAGTCAGAATTTATCACGTGATCGGTTAACTCCTTGAGTTAAAACCATCCTACCATGGCGTTTCGAAGTCCAGCCTCATTATCCTGGCCCTGCCACGGAAATAGTGGTGCTCGACCATAAACTAAAAAAAAAGTGGACTGCATTGTAGTAGCCCGAGGCATTCCAGATTCCGCTCATGTGAAGGTGACCAGTACCTCCGTTCGCTCATTGCCTCTTCTGGTTTTACTAACCAATCGCCCCCATTCTAGCCCAAACCCGAGACACGGCATTTCTTCACTGCAACCAATACCGCCTCTGCAGCCCACCTTCACCTCACGTATCACAATTACATCTCATTCGCACACTCTATACGTATCACTATGGTCAAGAAGCCTTTTATCGAACGCAATGAGGCCCGGGTATTCCAGCTGCTACATCGGTCGCAGCACGACCCGCTGGTCGTCGACCCCGAGAGTTCCCAGCGTGTGCTGGTCGAGGTCAACAAGAACAAGGCCGAGACCCAAGTATGTAGTATTGATGAGAGCCTACACTGGATATTCTGTCTTCACAAATGCCCAGGCAGATGAAGCTATATCTGAGCAAGGATTCACTCTCCCTCAACTAACGTCATCTCTTCAACCTGATCTACGACCATCACCATTACACAGGAACCCGAGAATACTTATCCGAAGAAGTTCGAGGATGCCGCTGCCAGGTAGGTTTTTGAAAGAAGAGAAATTACTTGGGCCGGTGTCATATTATTTCTGGGCTATAGATGCAGCCGTTCTCGATTACAAGCTTGACCGGACCTGACCATCCACTGGCTCTCTAAGGCATACTGTCTACCAGCTGAAGCCTAACCTTATTGAATCCCTTAACCCGCGTTCCCTTTGGACCCCCCCCCACTCTAGTCGCGTCGGCCAGGCCGCCCTGCACGGCATTTATTATGACGACACTGAATACGACTACATGAAGCATCTCAAGGTTATGAGCACGGAGCCCGGCGCCGTGTACACGGGCCCAGGTAGCCGCGCCGCCCCAACCGAGAGTAGCCGCCGTACGGGATTCGCGCTGAAGGGTGACGCGCCAGAGGTGAGTTTTAGGCTACGAGCAAGGGCTAACGTGCGGCAACCGTGCTTCCCGTCAAAATTTATATGTTCCAGCATTAACCCACGCCCCCTGTCTCCTTACACTTTTTTTAAACAATACTGTATCGCTCCAACTATCAGGCGGGTCCTTCAGAGGGGCTGGTCCTTCCCGAGGAGGCCCTGCCCTCTCGGGTCCAAATGCCAGTGGGTATTCTCAACCAGGAGGCGTACCCCAAGGGTAAGTTTCGACAAGCTGGAGGGCTAGGTGGCTCCGTTTGAAGTACCTGTATTTTATTTAGCAGCCTCTGAAGCTAGTTACGCTCGTCAACCACCACGCGGCTTACCTTCTGAACACCTCACTGTTATTTCTATCACCTTTCCGTTACCTTTAGGTCTCCTTCTCGAATATGACCATGAGGTGCGCGAGGCCATCTATGCCCTCGATGACGAGCAGTGTACCAAGGCTGACGTTGACCAGGATTTCTTCGACATGCTTAACGCCGAGGGCGACATCGAGTACGAGCGTGATGAGGAGACGCACGACGCTGACAACGAGGAGCAAGATTTCCTGTGGCGTGTCAAGCAGTAAGTATTGCATCCCGGTGAAAGGCTACTGGCATCGGATTAACGAGGCACTAGATGGGAACTGCCGGTACCGAACTGGTAACCAGCATCAGATCCAATCGCTAGGGACTCACCAAGTGCCCCCCTCCCTTCACCGCGTTTTCCGCCATGACCACTGATTTCACTTTTACCAGGGCCAATCAGCGCCGCGACAACTTCGGCAGTGATGCGGGTTCCGTCGGCAGTGGTGGCTGGAACGACGATGACGGCCGCCGCACCACCGGCACGGGATTCTCGATGTCCTCCTCAGCCATGTTCCGTAACGAGAACCTTACTCTCCTGGACGAGCGGTTCGACCAGTTCGAAGGAATCTACGCGAGCACCGACGAATCGGACGAGGATGACGATTCGGAGGCTATGGGTCAACGCAACGTGCGTGATGATTTCGAAGAGATCCTGGACCAGTTCCTCGACAAGTACGAAGTGGCTGGCCGCAAGATGATGGTCAAGGTCGAGGGTGAGCGTGGCGTGGATAAGTGGGATACGGTGCGGCGCACTCTCGTCCGTACCACCTTGTCCGACGGCGAAGGTGGCGAGGTCCGTGATACTACCGAGCGCGATGAAATCGTTAACCTTGTGCATTACGCCGGCCGGAGCCGTCGTGGCGAGACCGGCTACGAGGTTGTGCACTGCGTTGACCATGCCAAGAAGTACGATAACTGGGACTGCGAGTCCGTACTCAGCACATACTCGAACCTCGAGAACCACCCCAGCCTAATCCCTGAGGCGCCCAGCCGCCGGATCAAGATTAACCAGCGGACAGGACTGCCGTCGTCGACGCCCAACCACCGTGCTGCGACTCAGCAGGACCAAGATGCGAGCGATGAGGACGACGAGGAGAACCAGGAGCCCAGTAAGTAGAATTGGTCGTTCAGCGGAATTGTGCTAATGCCGTGGCACTGGGTAGCCAGGTTAAAGAACACGGTAGACCAACCGAGCTCTCCAGCCTTCCCCTAGTCGGCCTATTGATTCTAGCCTACATTCCATTTGACCTTACAACCCCACCCATTACCCACCCAGGTGTCAATTTGGGCGCTCCCCGGTCCAAGCAAGAGACGGCGGAGGAAAAGAAGCAGCGGAAGCAAGCGACCAAGGAACTCAAGAAGGTAGGCATGAGCTAACAGTGGACATATCTAATTAGATAGGATTAGACGCCGTCATCTGTGCCCTAATCCCCGTAACTAATGACGTTGTATTTGTTTGTACTCTCCCTCTCTCTCTTTCTGTCTTCTCCTGTCTCTCAGATCCGCCGCCAGGAGAAGAAGGCCACCAAGGATTCTTACCGCCAGGACAGGGTCAATACGCAGGCTACGCGGAACCCCTTCGCCTACCAGATCCCCCTCTAGAATTACGATCCTTTGGTACTCTCCGGTTCCTCATATCTCAGCGGGCTCCCCACATTCATACCTCGCATACATAGCTCGTTGCTCTTCCTTTGTTTACTTATTTTTCCAAAAAAAAATATATATCAATTTTCCTGTATACGTTTACCATCCATTAAACTTGGCCCAGTTTCCAAAAGCCGTGGCGAACGCAATCTGCCAGCAGATAGAGGCCGACTTTCGACCCCCACCTAATGAGTCCGCACCCGACTAGAGTACATTACCTCGCCACGTACCTTGGATGACCGGCAATACTTAAGGATAAGGGCATCTAGTTTCTTGGGAGAAGCACTGAGATGGCGCACGTAGGGCAACATCTCGGTCGGAGCCCATTTCTCTTTGGCCTGGAATAGTACCCGGAAACAATGCACCGGATCGGCCGGCAGGTTCGCCGTGGGAAAGTAGCGCAGGTACTGCAGCTGGTCTCGCTCGTTAACGAAGGACAGGGCCAAATCCTCAAGGACTCCCGACTCAAGTGGTAGACACTCCGGGACCAAGGCCCGCCAGGCCCCCAGGAAATCGCGACGCCGCCACTGCCGGTCGGCCTCGGCCTCGAAGAGTTGCAGGGCCATGAACCGGGCGTACTTGCGGGGGTCGAGAGTGTAGACTCCGCGTGGTTCGTACGTGACGTGGGTATCTGGTGCAAAGGCCCATAGGACCTGAGCTAGGAGATCTGGACTTACGTCGTGATCTGCCAAATAGCGGGCGCAGTCGGTGACGGGAATCCGGTCGAGCGGAATATCCTGGATGGTACATTCAGCGGTGATAAGTTGCAGAAGGGATCGTAGGTAGTTACCCTCGAGGAGCCGGTAGTGCCCGTCGATGAGGATGGCCGGTGCGTCGCGGAGGGCGCGTTGGAGTTGGGTATCGCTCATCTGCACGCGCTCGCGGATTTCTTCCCAGGTCGGTGGCCGCACGTCCTGCAAGACCAGAGACTCGTAGTCCGGGCCCCGGTAACTGGTCACCTGCAGGATTTCCCGGAGCCGGTGTGGTCGCGGCGGACAAACCTCGATTTCGAGGTGGCTGTCAATGGCCCCTAGGATTTCCAATGTTGGTAGGCAGACAGCACCAGCATCCTCGCCATCGTCATCAAGTTGCATAGCGACCTCGACCGCGGCGTTAGCGTCTTGCCGCGGGCCCACGATGAGGAGGGAGTTTGACACGTTGACCTGGCGAATCTCATATGTGACTTCCGGGGTGCATAATACCGCTGTGTCGCCTTCCAGGCCGCGCAACTCCAGGACCCGGGTGTCCGACCCGTAGACCTGGGTCGCACCACTCTCACCCGTCGATGGCTGCTCAAGCCAGTCGGCGAGCTCCGGTGGGATCTCGAGGAGGCGGTGTGCACTGACCGAGTGGAAGTCGTCGGCTATCACCACCCGGCATTTAATTGTAGGGGTTGCCATTGCGGATCGGTTTGTGTATGCGAAGGTGGGTGAGTCGGGAGGGCAAAGGATCCGGTCCGAGGGTGTAAGTTGCTTCGGAACCGGGGTAAGTGCGAGAATGGGATAAGGCCGGCAAGGCGGGTGAACAATTGCCAATACAGTCTAGTAAGGAGGCCTAACGCTAGCGAAACGTGGTCGATGGTCCATGGTAGCGTAAACAAATCCCGCATGAGCACTCTAACTACCGCCTCTACCCTACCTTCGCTGGCCCTCGTAGTGAGCAGGGGGGGAGGGGGGGGCTTATCGCGCGCATCGCCACCTCTGCAGCGCGTTCGACATGCTGCACCAACCCAACCCGCATTGCCCGGTAAGTCCCTGACAGGAGTAAAGAGACGGGGCCACTATCCGACTTATACTCCCAAACTAGGCCAGCAGCATCCGCTTACCGTAGGGAGCAAAAGGGCTAGCAGCTCCCTATACTTGCCAGCTAGGATGAGCTACCAAACGGCGGAGCAAAGAACGCACCGCGTGCCAATGGTGAGACCCCAAGTTGACCTCCCCCCCCCCCATTTCACCCGCTCACACCCCTCAATGTCAGCCGTCGTCTTCCTGCTGGGCACTATCGCTGATCTAACCGTGACCTCTCCCGCCTTTCGTCTGCTTCGTCACATTCCATTCCGACCCTCGCCCTCCCTGATTTAGATACCGCTCGCCTTGCCCCTCCACCATCTGTCCCGTGGCCCCAACTATCATTGTTCCCTTTATTTTCGTACACCCATTTTGGACCTCCCTCTGTTTTAGTCTACGACCACCATGAGCAACCGGCCAGGCTACGATCACCAGCCGTACGAGGAGTGGGTCGACCCCACCCCGCCACCGGCCAAGGTGGCCGATGTGCCCAATGTGGGTGCCACGTCGGCGATTCTGGCCTCGACGGCCTTTGCCCTGGGCGCCCACTGCAAGGAATACAACGAAGACTTTATGCTGTGCAAGGCCGAGGACGAGAACCCCGCTCACTGCCTTAAGGAGGGCGCCCGTGTTACCCGCTGCTCCATCGACCTGTAAGTGATGCGACCTTCGTTATATGCATTTCCGTTGAGACTCGTTAGGCTATTCGTGCAGAGGTGCTCCGTCCGATACGTTGGTCGATTTCTAAGGGTTGGGTTTAAAGTGGTCAACAACGGTGATAGCTAATCAGCCTTTTCTTCACACCACGCCTGTCACCTCCTTCTACCCCCTCTGAATTACCAGACTCACCAAGTTACGCGAGCGCTGCCATAAGCAGCTGACGGCCCATTGGAACTGTCTGGAGCTCAACAACCATGAGCTGTATTCCTGCCGTCCCGAGGAGCAGCCACTCAACGAATGCATCTTCAAGAACTTTGTAAGTGTGGGTGGCTTAGTTAGGTTACGCCTAAGGACCTAGGAGCTTATGCTGAGCTCCGCGGACGCGTATGGGCGAGCGGGGGCGGTACACACAATACCCTGGTTTTATCAAACTAACCTACTTAATTCGCACTTACTCTTCCCGCTGGCTGGTACTTGGTAGGGCTACAAAAAGCAGGTCCCCGGCGCCCCCAAGACCGGGACACCCGTGCACGAGCAGACCAAGCGGTACTTTGGTAACAGCCGTAACACATTCTAGCGCGCTGGTGAATCGACGTCGCGAAGCCCAAGGGGATTAGGAAGGACTGTGCTACTTTTGAACACGGTAGGCTATGCCACAGCACGGATAGGTACGAATAAAGCCTGTACCTTTTAGTTTATTTATCGTAGGCCGTGCGAACAATCGTACATTAGGTCTTTAGCCTGGCTTTTCGGGCCATATGTAGCGAATTGCCTATTGCACGCCGGTTTGGACCGCAGAAGAGCGAGGGCGAGATCGGAGAAATGGGAAGCGACCGAGTGGTGGTGAGGTTGTATGCCGTTACACAGACCGAGGGCGGTGTGCATAGAAGGTTCCAAAGATGGTGCTTGGCGTGCGGCCAAGCCCACCCAGCTGGGCATACATCGACACTCGCCTACTACCATGGCCAGTGCCGACCAGCGCCCAATCTCGTCTGGGCCACCATGTGCTTGAGGTGCTTCGCCCTGGCAACCACGGCCTTGGGTTGACATGTATGGACAATTTGGTAATACCGTCTTTCACGGCGCCCAATCCAGCAGGGGAGGGGTCGGATTATTCGCGCAACATTTATATACCGACATTTCGCTACTCGTACCATATCCGGTATCGAGGGGGCCAAGCGTGGCCAGCTAGGAGTATTTCTTGGCATCGGGTGTGGGGATACCTGCTGGCTCTAACTGACCACGCTGGTGTGGTTGGCTGCACCCAATAGGCCTGTTGTCTCACCGAATGTCCAGAAAAAGGGGGCGGCGGTCAAGGCTTGGCAGACCTCGGCACCGTGTGCCCCCTCTCTCCCTCCACGTGCTAATACTGACCGCTGCCCCTTTCCGCGGGAAAATGGAGACGGCACTACTATGTATGCGTCGTCCATGGGATAGTCCCCAGGGCAAGAGTGAGTATAAAAGGCAAGGGGGACGGGTGTCAGGGTATTATACCACGCCTCTCCCATTAATCCTCGTCCTCAGCCGTCATTAGACTCACTGTTAGCGTAGACTTCCCTTCCAGCATACTGTGGCCAGCCCTAGTAACTCCAAACGTCCGCAGCCTACCTATTACATCGCCTTGACACCTGCTAACCCCCATATCTCCGACCGAGCTGTTGAGCGCCACACCTTTCGTGGCACCTGCAACATCCCTCCCTAAACCCACTTGCCCCTGCCCCTCACTAGCTCCGGCAGGTTTCCATTACAACCGGCTACGTATCGCCGTGAACCCTTCGTTGCAGCGTACCTGTTTGCTTGACCCCACGCTATTCTTTCGCTCCAGAACTTGGCCAGTCCGTCATTCCCGCCGTCGCGCTACGCCATACGAGAGACCCTTGGCGATTTTTACCACCCCTCAGCCCTTCAATTGACGCTTGAAAGAGCCTTGGCGCGTGTGTATGACGTGCGTAGCACATAATATCCCGCCGCTCACCTTTTGGGTATCGCACACAGCACCTGCCAACACCCCCGTCCGGCGACTTCCCTACCACTTCCTTCACCACGTATTTCTTTCCTTCTCGTTGGCCTCGCCCACTTGAACACCTTATATATCTCCCGACCGTTGACTCTCATTTCCATCACCTACTTTCCGAGAGTGTCCGCTTCATTCACCAATTTGTCCGTCACACCTACCCTGCTTAGGAATTGCCACTCCGCTCTCACCCGGCCTCCCTTAGTTTAGCCACCATGGCCGACCCGAACATTGCCATCCTGAAGCGCATGTTCCCAGACGTGGACCCGGAAATCTGCGAGGCCGTGCTCCAGGCCAACAACGGGAACCTCAACTCCACCATCAGCTCCCTCCTAGAAATTTCCAGCCCCAGCCATAAGGGACAAGACCAAGTCGTTACCGATAAGCCCACCCATCCCGTAGCTACCAGTGAGGCTGCGGCGCACAGCCAGCACTCGGACGCAGAGCCCGCTACGTACCCAGCGTGCGCTGACCCGGCCGACGACCGGCGCAGGTCCACTTCGCCCTTGGCGCGCGCTGTCACCTTTTCTGCCTTCGGCTCCTCACCATACCTGAATGACAACGAGCGGCCAGGCTCAGCGATGAGTAATCCTATACAGCGTGACGAACCCGCTGGCGCCGTCTGGGCCACCCCCAGTACCGACCATGCCGCAGGCCCCTTCTCCCCGGTGGACACCACAGGGAGGACGACGGTGTCTTCTGCCCCGATTCCCGCCGTTGTTACCACCAACCCCTATCCGACGTCTCCAGTCGATGGTAACCATGCCCACCTTGCTACCGACACCACACCTGCCGAACCCCGCACAAGCTACACCGCGGCGGCGCCCACCCTGCCTGCGGACGGGGATGCCGCAGGGATTATCGACACCAGCCAGGACGAACAGATCGCCCGCGACTTAGAATTAGCCCTCCGGCTCGAGGACGAAGAGCGCGAGGCGTTCGAAGAGCTGAATCGTCGTGCCGAACAAGTTCGTAACCAGCCGTCGCAGGCACCTCCGCACCTGCCTAACCGGCCTAACGACGGGCGAAACCCACGGGCGTCCTACTACGACCCGAACGGCCACTATCAGCAACGACCAGTCGAACCGAACGCAGGCGGCGATCGGCGCCGTTACGGGGACTACGAGGACGAGACGGATTTCGTGGCCAAGATGAACACGTTTGCCGAAACCACTAAGGTCAAGATGCAAGGGTTCTTCTCTCAGATGTCCAAGAAATTCAACGAGGTGGTCAACCACGACAGTACCGCCGAGTACCAGAGTCCCAGCGCCACCCCGCTCTATAACCCGCAGACCGTCCCCTCCTCTTCTCAGGGCCGGCACGGATCCAATGGCGACCCCACGAACCACCTGCGCCGTGCCAACACCCACAGCTCCGGTCATCGCCGAATTATCCAGGAAGAGGAGGAGGAAGTGGACCTGTATGGCCCACCCCCGCCGACGCTCCCGCGCCGTGGTACCGGTACCGGCGACCGTACCACCTCGTTCCTCCTGGACAACGATCTGCCCAGCGGCCCGGCGCCCCAGCTCCCGCCTCGACCGACCGATTTCCGTATCTCGTCCGACTCCAGCCGGTCCAACGACCACAGCCCGGCCGTCACGCCGGCCCGACCTGCGACGATGCCGTCGCCGCCTGTGCCCGCTGGCCTCTCGTCCACGTCCCCGGTCCTCATCGTCCCGGCCGCACCGCCAGTGCCAAGTACCCTCCCAACGACGACAACTAGCCACGCCGGGGATAACTCCCACCGCTACCCTACCACCCACGAGGCCTCACCCACACTTCCGGGAACTGCGGCGGACTGGTCAAACCACACCTCACCGCATGTCAACCAGACGACGACATTCTCGCCTTCGACATCGGCGCCAGCCCGTAATTCTAACTCAGAGTTTACCGAGGTGGATTTCCACACCTCCCCAGCCGCCCTGCGTCAATCGCCCGGCGCAACCGGTGGCGATACAACGGCTGCGGCCTTTAAAGCCAATGCCCTTTCAACGTCGCCAACTTCAAATTCGGCCGAGACTGACTGGAACATGATCGACGCCGAAGAGCAGCAGCGGAGTAACGAAGGCCATTCCAAGGCACTGTAGGCTGGGTTACCTTTGGGTTATATAGGCTTCTTACCACCGTCTTGTATTACTCCACATTGCCGATCGAATAACTCGACCCCGTTTAACTTTTTTGTGGGTCGCTTGAGATTTTCTTTCTTTTTTGGGGGGAGCATTTCCTCTACCATTAGTGTTTTACTAGTAAATGACTATCCAGCCACGTTTGAATGTGATGATAAATAACCTGCTGATTTGAGCGGCGGGCCAAATGAGCTACCATCGCGCAGTAAACGTGTGTGCGGCGCCCTATTTCTTGCTCAAGAGCCCATTATCTCGGTGGGGCGGCGTGGCCCAGGAGACGGCTCGTCATGAATACAATGGTTTCTGCAGTCTAACTCACGCCACTCCTCCCCCCCCACACGATTTAGCAATTGCGCTATCGGATCGCTGCTTGGCCTAAAGAACGAGACGGGCTTAGATGTAAATCTGAGCATTGAAGACCTAGGGGGGAAATTACGGGATTCTGGATTGTGCATGGGCAGTCTACGCATTGACTCTCGCAGCACTCTACCGCCCCTCTCACATAGCACACAGCCACCTCACCCCCCTTCTCCCTTACCTTGACGCTATGGACCTGCTTGTACTACCTGGCCAACCCCTTACCGCTTACACTGGCGCCGAACAAATCTAAAGTCCGCACAGTCCGTCTCGCTTAACTCCTAACCTCCAGTCGTATTTATCCTGCCACGATTCCCTTGCCTGGCCTTCCACCACTTCCGCATTACCCAATTCGCCCCGAGCAGGTAGTACATTTGTCCATTTCATCCCTTCGCCCGTAGTCCCTACTTCTAGTCACCGACATGTTCATTTCTATCATTGGTAGGTGATTAGGGATAGTCGATTCACCCTCATGGGTAGCCCAAGCGATTCTAGGAAAGTCGGATGCCCAACTTTACCTGCCAACGGCCTTGTATGCCTTGTCTTGGTAATAACTGCTGCTTATCGAACGGCTCTGACTCGACTTTTAGTTTTGACTAAAAACATTATCTGCCTACTTTGCTGCTGGCTTAACCTCTCTCGTCCTTCTCCTCCCCCGCCCACCTTCCCTCACTCTCTCCAGGTACCGAGTGCAGTGGGAAAAAAACCACGCTGGCCTTTCTTGCCGATACGCTCAAGTTTCAGCCCGTGGCGCTGGCCCCAAAGCCGTACCTCCCGGAGAACACCAAATTCTTCACATCGGTAGCGGCGCTACTCTTGTACGCCACGCAAAACTGGCGGGAGAACTTTGTAGTGTGCGATATTGACAGCCTCGCCGACCTGACCTTGCTCAGGTAAGTAGTAGGTGAGGCGGGTGTCAACCATGTTTGACCTGCCTGGTGACTATCATTTGGAACCCAGTGAGTTTACCCCACTGCGTGTGCATGCATGTTGTTTGCCCCTGACAACTTAACTGGCGGACCCAATACCCCATCACGACTACCATGCCGTATAGAAAACGACCCTTCTTCCTGCTCATCGCAATTGATGCACCCACCACGCTACGCTATAAGCGTCTCCAATCCAAGTAAGTTCATAGGGCAGACAGAGATTTCCGCCGTAGCTTGATACCTAGTGATATCGGTTATTCCACCCCCCCCAACCTCTTCCCAAAATGATAGTGGCATGAGGCATCGCCTCGCAACCGACTCTGAGTAACCACCACGGGTCGAGCATCTTTTCCCGCGCCTACCCCATGCACTTCCCCCAACAGATGCAAACTAGTAGGCGCCGATGCACCCAACTTGGGAGAGTTTTTGGAACGCCAGGATCGCGAGCGGTTTTACTCGTGGGCCAAACCCAGCGACAAGACGACGGTGACCACTGCCGAGGCCATTCCATTCTACAAAATCATTGCGACGGCCGACATGTACATTGTCAACTCGTTCGCTGATCAGGTCGACTACTTTAAACACCTGGAGCAGTTACGACTGGACAATCCGGAACGCCTACGACCCTCGTGGGACACATACTTTATGTTGCTATCCGAACTGGCGTCACGGCGGTCCAACTGCATGAAGCGGCGCGTGGGCTGCATCCTGGTTAAGGACAACCGTATTATTTCAACGGGGTACAACGGCAGTCCCCGCGGGATCCGTAACTGCGCCGACGGCGGATGCCCGCGCTGTAACGCCGCCACCCCATGCGGCCAGTCCCTCCATCATTGCCTGTGTCTCCACGCCGAAGAGAATGCCCTGTTGGAGGCCGGGCGGGTCCGCGTAGAAGGGAAGGGCCGCTGTATTCTCTACTGCAACACGTGTCCCTGTCTAGGTAAGTGAGACTGTCCCGAGGGGAGAGCGCGAAATGTTCCAGGAGGTCAGTGGACACGAAGACTGTTGTACCCAGGGGTGGCTAACAAACCTGGCCAGCCCTCCCGGCTTCCTTTTACCACTGCTCCCATCCGGTCTCCCCCTCCCCTTCCGCTAGGCTGTGCCAAGAAAATCGTTCAGGTCGGGGTCCAGGAGGTCGTATACTCACAGGCCTACGGAATGGACGAGCTCTCCGCCCGCGTGTTTAGCGAGGCCGGTGTCATCCTCCGTCAGCACATTCCACCTATCCTGAAGGCCGATATCGAGGGCGAGCTGTTCCTGTTTTAGGACCGTTGACATCTCCCGGACGGTCTCATGTGGTGTACATATGGACAGCCGTAAATGTGCGAGGTTATCACCCCTTTGTTGTGGATGCGGTGAAGTGAGCTGTTGTATTTGACTAGGATCACAATATTAAATTACCTGTGTACTAGAATTGATGAAGATCGAGGTGACATACATATTGGACCACCCTACAGTTGGGTGGACGGGACTGTTGCCCCTGTCCTGATCATGCGAATGTCAGCTAGTGTAGGGTCGAGAAATGAGGTGCAGCGGTCCGATACCAGTGTCTTATTGGTCACCTGACATGGAGTCTGCAGCCCCGAGCCTCCCCAACCTGACTATGCAGAAGGAACTAGCGGGGGTGGACCACTGAGCTCTGCAGGCTTGTCTCCGTCTGGCGATTGCTGCTGCATTGCAGTGGGGTTCGCAATTGAAGTTTGAGGGTGACCGATTAGATTATGCTGCGTATCCTGCACGTCATTCCAGCTGCCCGGTGGCGCAGCATATCTGGCGCTAGTCAATATACTAAACGAAATGGTCCAATGCCAAGGGAGAACAACGCGACCAGCACAATTGCAGATGGGGGAAGAATGAGAGTGGGGAGGGGGAGGGTGATAGGCGAACCGTTGGCAGTGGTGGTAAGACCCCGCCGAACCACCTTTCCCACACCTACATGGAAGGGAGAGTCTTGCTGCGAGCACTCTTCCCCTCACCTTCTTTTTTTCCACTATCCTACCGGCCGCCTCGCCCCGGTGCCACCATAACATACCAGGACAGCGGCGATTCGTCCGATCGGGCCTGGGCTTCATTGGCTCACAGGTAGCTGGCTGTACCCAGCTGGGGGGGGCGAAGGGAGGGAACACGTTGCCCTGTCTCCCGTATATTGAAGCGGCCCCAACCGCACGAGTACGTGCCTATTGCCGCACCCAGATAAGGCAGGCGGGGTGACTAACCCAGTCGCTCCCTTGATGCTCCTTTTGACCTTCCACCTTGCTCTTGGACCGCGATAGCCCCCGTCGCTTAGTTTGTGGGACTTGCAGCGCTCCCCACGCGGCCCAGGGTGCAGAGGCAGCGGATGTGGGATAACTTGTGCTCCCCCCCCCCTGCGACGCTGGCACTCTCGGGTTGTTTTGGTCTGACGGCGACGCTCTCTCCCACCGTCCTTCCCCTCCCCTCCGTTTCTCCCCTCCTTTTCCGGGGTGGGGCTGGCACCGCAAGTCCGCAATGACGCCCGGGTGGCCGCTAGTCCCGTGGCTGGTGAATAGGGTCTGGGCCACGAACCCCATGGCTCAGACATCCGTTCGCTCGTCACATATACTGATGCCCGTCCGCCCCTTCCCCCCCTTCGTCCGACCCTTCGCTACTATTATTTCACCTCCCCCTACTACGCCTCTTGCTCTCGCCCCACTTTTTCACCCTCTTCCCTCAATACTCCCACCGTTTCTCCCAGTCCCCTTCTTTCCCCTTTTCTTTCTATCGCAACTCTTCCCATCTTTTACATTTCTATATAATCACTTTTGAAATCATCTTTTTTAATACATTTCACGCTTCCCTTCCCCCGACCTTCATCTACCAT
>JANBPT010000384.1:0-39319 GCA_027575765.1 Tieghemiomyces parasiticus | reverse complement strand
AACAACAACACCAACTATGTATGTACAGGGTAGAGTAGATTAAGTGGCAGGCAAACCTACTTAGTACACCTGCCAAGCCATTGGACTCGTAAAGATCACCCAGAACGACGGATGGGGTGGACAAGGATGTGGCCCGCCTCCGCAGTGAACTGCCAACAGTGGTTAGTGAGGTACCGTACCACCGCTGGGTGCAGACGGGCAGCACCATCTTTGGAATGCCTACCAAGTCCCGTAACAATCTTGAGGCAACGTCGGGTCTGCACGTCTGATTAAGGGTGAAAAGGTGGGTTAGGTATAGGAGTGAGACCTAATGGGGGAGGGTGCCTGTGCTGACCGATTCATCCAAAACCCGCGCCGAGGGGTGGAGAGTATCAGGCAAACCCCTGTTCTTAAACTTGATACTTACTTGGTTTAGCCATCTCAGCAGCATACCAGGCGTCCAGGTCCTCCACCACGATGGCCATGGCCTGCTTCACGTAGACCATGTGAAGGTCCAATAGGTAAGGGTCATCAGCCCGGCGCCTATGTTCGAATGAAGGTTATCGGTAGGGTGCGATCCCGCGTTAGCTCCCGGTCCCCGATTACCGCATGTCGACTCTACAACCCAGTAGTAGTAGTTGTTTATCTACTTTTGGTCGACAATATCGACATCGACACAAAACTTACCTCTGGTGCTCGACCAGGGCCCGTGCCTCCCGGTTCTGCCACGCTTTGAGCTGGCCGTCGGCCCGCTTGCCCTGTAGATCGCCACCCAGGGGTTGGGTATATTGTAAGAGAAGTACAGTCGATTAGCAACGACAGTTAAAGGGCGAGTTATGACCTACGGGAAGAGAGAGGGGGGAGGGAAGGGGGAGATTCGAACCATACCGCGTGCTCACGGCAGTGCTGAGTTACTACCTACCTCCATGGAGTAGTACAGGGCCGTCCCCGAGTGGTTGCCCAGTTTATTCCGCCGGGTGAACGCATCGGCCGCCGCAGTGAAGGCCGTGTGGCGCTTTTGGGTATAGTGTTCCACCATGGCATGACAGTGCTCGAGGGACCGGTCGGCCTCATTATCATCCTCGTCGCGGGTGGCCGCCAAAGCGTGATTGCGGCCTCGCCGGGGCGCGCGAAACCCATCTAAAGATGGCGAAGAGGATGAGGTGGGAGGTGGCGCAGCCAGGGACTGGTTACGCGGAGGCCCGGCGGGTCTGGCCGTAGCTTTAGGCGCCAGCACCCCGAACCGTCCGGTAGAGGCCGGGGCGGGCGGACGGGAGAGCGCGGCGTAGTTAGACCGCGCGGGTGGTGGGTTTAGGAGCGCGTTAACGGCAGCATCCAAGTTTTCGTACCGGGCCAGAGTATCACGTAGCTGGGCCGAGGTGTGATCGGGAAACATGGTCCGCAGTATCTCGAACTGGGGATCCGCCGCGGTCAACCCGGGCGACGGATCAGCGCTGGGTGTCGCGGAACGCCCACCACCACTCAGCAGTTCGTCGATTACCGCATGGATATCGGAACTCCGGGCCAACCGAGCGGCCACCTCGGCAGGATCCAAATCGGGGAAAATGGCCCGGATTTGGGCAACGTCGACCGGGGTGGTTCCGTCGTCCGCGATGGGCCGGCTGCGGGGTGGTGCCACGCGCCGGTGCTGAGAGGTGTTTACGCGGGACATGGGGGTGGTCTGAGTGTCAGCCAAGCGCAAGACCCGGATGGCGTCGCTGAGATCGGGTGGTAGTACAGTCTGTTGGGGGGCAGAGCTGGCGGTAACGGAGAGAGGTCCGGCAGCCAGCGGGGTGGCCGCGGGAGGTGGTGATGTGCCCAACGTAGCGGACGAGCACGAGCCCGAGGAGGATCGCGCGCCACGTACCGTGGCCCAGCCCCCGTCCTGTGACCCACATTCTTCCGCGAATGGGCTGGTGGTGGAGGTGGTGAAACTGCTGGATGAATCCGGACAGGTGGCGGCTGAGTCCCGACTGTCGCGTAAGAAAGAGTCCTCGACGGCACAGCGTTCGTCACTGTTACCGGCCTCGGCCTCCTCCAACCGACGCAAGACGAACTGGGCGGCGTCGGCTACCCGGTGGCCATGGCGCTGAAGGGTGTACTCCAGAAACGACGGCTGGCACTGCGGAAAGCAGGTGGTCAGGAAGGTAAGATCTTCGAGCAAAGCAGCCTCGTTCGGCTGGGGATCGTCGCTGTCAACTATGGGTGGAAGTCCGGCCGAGGCCTGCCGGCCAGAATACTGTCGCACCGACCAGAAGCCGAGGCAAGGGGACCCGGGGGGGATGAAACACAAAAACAGCGACGTAGCTTTAGCGCCTCCGGGGTGGGCGGTGCCGGGCGGACAAATGAGACCAAGACAGCCAATGGGGAGCATCGCTGGAGGTGGACTAGCGGTTGAGCGGACCTACCTGTGCCTTCGTCTTGGATTTAGACCTGGCCATGGGGTAGGCGGTCGGCTAGTCAGGGTTTCACGAGGGTGTGGATGAATAGGGAGGATTGGATACATACACAAGTAGGTGTCGCGGGGTGGTGTCATAAGCAGGCAAGGGCGGCCAGAAGAGCGCGACGCGCAAGAAGGCTAGGAATGATGGACGAATGCGAAGGAATGTATGGAAGGGATATTTGCCCCCCCCCAGGTGACTCTGTGTATACCAAGAGATAGGGATGGAAGGCTCAGTGTCCAATACGAAGAAGCACGCCGAAGTTTTTTTTTGTTGGGACTGCAAGTATCCATGGGGGCTGGAGAAGAAAGGAGGCGTGGTGACACGGCAGGTAGGCCACGGAGAGGGGGGTAGGATTGCTGGGCATAGAGACCACCGGAGAGAAACATAAAGGCAAAGAAACGACGCGCTGTAATCGATGATTGGGACGGGTAACCCTCTGATCGCAAAAAGAGTGCCAATTTACGATGCAACTTAAAAACCTAATCATCATGTCAGGATCGAGGTCGGCTGGCAATGTTCAGGCGCGATCTCCACCTCCTCCTTCCCTCCGCTTTGCTTCACATTCCAACTCCACTCCCGGGCTGCACCCCTAGGTGGCCACTGCCTTATACCCCCCTTTAAAACCGGTAAGCGGAAGTACCCCTGTATCCCTTGGGGAAATGTTTGCCCTACTCAGTCGACCCCAGCGCCATCGTACATATCCTGTACCTCATGGACTACCCCAGTTGCGCATTTTCACTGCCTGTGCTCTTTTCCCCACGTCACTCATCACTAGAAAACCCATGTTCTGATTCGTGACTAATAGTTGAACCTGGGCCGCTAATTGTGCCAACATAATCGTGCACACAGGGCGATTAAGCATCATAGCTATCACCAGGTCTGAGAAGTTGACTAAGTAGCGACCTTTGGTTCGCTACTAAGACTCCATAGGGACTCACTGAAACTTGTCCCGGCTGTACCAAATTGCTGACCGTCAACTGAAGGTTGAAGCAAATCGTCAAGGGCGGAGTTTATATTAGGGAGGGACAAGGGCGGAGTGCAGCAGACCCAAAAGGAGGAAAATTATTCCCCAGGCATCAGCACCAAGACAATGTGCAGTCAAAAGAATAATCATCCGAGGAGGCGGGGAGCAACTCCAGGCGTTTAAAGACGCGGGGCGGCGGACAGAATCTCAGGGGTGGCCTTGTCGGCGTAGATCTTGAAGTTCTTGTTGAAGAGGGTGGCGAGTTTGGTGAGGGTGGCGTCAAACTCGGCAGCGGTGCCGGTCCAAGCAGAGCGAGGGTTGAGCACGGCGTCGGGCACACCCGTCACGGCAGTGGGGATGTCAATGTTGAACACAGGGTAGTTAGTGTAGTTGGCATCGTTCAGCTCGCCACTGTGGATGGCGTCGATGATGGCGCGCGAATACTTAAGCGAAATGCGCTTGCCGACCCCGTAGGCACCGCCGTTCCAGCCCGTGTTGACCAGCCAGACGCGGCTGCCGTGCTGCTGGATCTTGGCGGCCAGCATCGAGGCGTACTTGACCGGATGCCAGGCCAGGAAGGGCTGGCCGAAGCACGCCGAGAAGGTCGCGGTGGGTTCCGTCACGCCGTCCTCGGTACCGGCAATCTTTGCGGTGTACCCGGAAATGAAGTGGTACATGGCCTGGGCGGGGGTAAGGCGGGCCACGGGAGGCAGCACACCAAAGGCGTCGCAGGTGAGCAAAATGATGTTCTGCGGGTGGCCACCCACACAGGGGAGCTTGACGTTGGGAATGTATTCGATCGGATAGGCGCAGCGCGTGTTCTCGGTCAGGGACCCATCCGTGTAATCCACCACGCGGGACTCGTCGTCAAATACGACGTTCTCCAGGACGGCGCCGAAGCGGATGGCGCTGTAGATCTCGGGTTCCTTGGCGGCCGAAAGGTCGATGCACTTGGCGTAACAGCCGCCCTCAATGTTGAAGATGCCGTCGTCGCTCCAGCAGTGCTCGTCGTCACCAATCAGGAAGCGGCGCGGGTCGGCCGACAGGGTGGTCTTGCCCGTGCCGGACAGGCCAAAGAAGAGCGACACGTCGCCGGCAGGGCCCTCGTTGGCGCTCGAGTGCAGGGAGAGGACGCCCGACTTGGGCATGAGGTAGTGCATGACGGTGAAGATACCCTTCTTCATCTCACCGGCGTACTCGGTGCCTAGAATAACCATCTCGCGGCGTTCGAAGCTGATGGCCACGCTAGTGGTGCTGGTCATACCGGTAGTGTAGCGATTGGCGGGGAACTGGCCGGCGTTGAGGATGGTAAAGTCCGGGTCGCCGTACTCGGCCAGCTCCTGCTCGGTAGGGCGGATCAGCATGTTGTACATGAACAGGGCGTGGTAGGCACGGGCGCACACGACGCGCACCTTGATGCGGTGCTTGGGGTCCCATCCGGCGAAGCCGTCAAAGACGTAGAGGCGCTCGCGGGTGTTGAGGTAGTCGACCGCGCGCTCGTGGTTGATGCGGAAGACTCGCTCGGACATCTTGGTGTTGACGGGGCCCCACCAGATATCGTGCAGGGTGTCCTCCTCCTCGACGATACGCTTGTCCTTAGGACTGCGGCCCGTCTTGGCGCCCGAGCAGGTGATGAGGGCGCCCGAGGCGGAGAGCGAGGTGCCGGGCTCGTATTTGAGGGCGTCCTCGTAGAGGCGGGCCACGGACAGGTTGCGGTAGATGTGGGTGCGGTGGTAGTCGATACCGTCGGACTGCTGGAGGGCGATCTCGATGGAGCCCGAGTCCGGGGTGGAGAGGCGCGAGGACTGAACCATGGTGGCGGAGGGTCGGGTGGTGGGTCGGTTAGGGTGAGTGGAGTTGGTGGTGGAGTGGCGGAGGTGAAGGGAACGGCGGCGGGGGTGGTAAGGGCAGAGGCGGGCAGAGGCGTGGGGTATCAAGAACGGCGGGGAGTTGGTGAAGGCGGCGGCGGCAACGAAGGCTCGGCGGCAGAAGTAAGGGCTTTGGGTTATAATTCGCTGGGTCGGGGACATCCAAAGCGACGACAAGGGGGAAATCGGTGGGTTGGAAAGGGAGAAGGGAGTTAGGTGGGATGGGAGTCAAGGACCTGGCGGAGAGCGGGCTCCAGCACGTGTTTATATACGTGGGGTGGCTTAGTGCACTTCGGCTGGTGAAAAAAAGGGCTCGGGAGCCAGAGAACGAGGGACGGTGAAAAAAAAAGGGGGAGGGGCACTACGGCCGACGAAATATTCGGGGGCGGGTTTGGTGACACTCCCCAGTGAATCGGCCGACTATAGACCGACTCCCCCCATTCCAGGAGATGCCAAGCCGGTGGTGTAAACAGTTACCCCCAGCGGCGAGCATTGTGCTGAGGGATGTGGCTCTCCTCCCACAATTGGGCCGGTCGAAACGGGCCGCGGAGCCGTACTAAAGCTAGGAATAGCAGGAGGAGGACATCCGCGTGCACCCCACTTCCAACGCCCGCCTCGTACCAAGGCCCAGTGGCCTGTCGGGTAGACGCGGAGACCAGGCAGCAGTTTGCGGGGGTGGAGGTGGAGGATATGGGACTGTCACAAGCAGCGTGGCCTCGCCGCGAATCAGCGTCGAGCTGGGGTGGCGCTCTGGCCAGTCAAAGGCCAGGGAACCCTGCCCCAGTCCTTTGGGCCCCATGGGGAGATGGTCTGGCGGGGGGATGTGTGACTGTGGCTGGGACGCTGCGAGTGGGTGGGCCGCATAGCCCGGCCAACCTATAGTGGAACGGGGCGAGAGAGGGTGGTTGAGGCCAGCCCAAAGTCGCATGAAATTCTGTGAAGGGGGGTCGGGCCATCCCCCCCCGTGAGTCTTTACAACCGCGGCGGGTGTCTGTCCCCCCCCACTTTCAATCCACTGTCGTACTGGCCTTGCAGCCAGCGATCAACGGCGGGCGACCATTCGGCAGGACATACCTTCAAAGTGTGAAGCACCCCTTCCGCCGCGCTCTGCCTTGCTCAGCGCTAGCGGCCAGTCGTAACGTATTTTGATGAATGATCAGGGGGGAGGCGGGCAGGGTAAATCCCACCACGACCAACTTATTGGCGACCGAAGTAGAGGGTCCGAGTCTCAGCGCTGAGTCACAAGGGGGGTATACGGACCGTCACGAGCCGGCGGACCGACGTTCGGGACCTTCCCCTCATTCGCCAGGTGGGTGATGGCCAAGCATTGGTCATCACAGGCCCCTTACTTTTTGCTCCTCCCCCCGTTCTCCCTTCCTACCCCACCTTCCATTTTGCGACTGCCCTGCCTCCCTCGATCGACCTTGGTGACATCGGTGGTATAACAGTCAGGTTCCTCCAAGGCACTACCCTGTTCTTATATTCGTCATCTTGTACCTCTGTGGTTGCTGCATCGATTCGGTGGCGTCACTATTCGTCAACTTGACGCGCTTCGCCCCTTGTTAGATGGCTCTCTAGCCGTCCTTCCGGTTCCACCCGTACTCAGGGCTACACTGTTCTGTGGTGCTGTCTCTCCCTCATCGCAATCGCATTGGTCTGAACTCAAGCTATGCTAAAAATGGCAAGTAGTGGGCCCTAGTAGTCTTCCTTCCCGCTTACGCGAGGACTACGGCGAAGCCATGTAGTCCAGACAATTTACCTTTTTGATCAGTCTAAGTAATGAGGCGAAGGGAACCCAGTGAATTACCCCCCTCCCCTCCCCACACACACCAGAAAGTTAGTCAGCGATCATCCATTCTCTCACTCGTACCATTTAAAGGCCGCTTCTGACTGTCTATTGTATTGCCTACCCTACGCAGAGCTTGGCCGGGCTGCAGTAACGGCCCTGTCGACCAGCCTCTACAAGCCAAGACCCTCACCTGTCCTACCCGGCCCAAGCTGTGTTCGAATCAGTCTCTTACTTGGGCACTCTCAAGCCAACGGCGGCAAGTTGGGGGTGAGATGCTGTGTGCTACCGCTGCATATCCGTGCAGGCGGTCGGGCTTATCCGGCTCACCGGCCGAAACCCTTGTACGCCCGGCTGGGCCATTATCCAGTTGAGATGACTAGGGTGTGACGCCCAGACAACTGGTTTCCGCACAGCCGGTGCGGGTGGCTGTGGGCATGAACGGGTCGATAGAAGCGATGATGGCACCAGCCCCTTCACTTATCATCCATCACTTACCTCCTAGTCCCTACGGCCCACGCCTGCAACATGGCTTATTTAATTCTATTTTATTTTGGAAATCGGCCGTTATACGGGTTAAGAAGTATAATAGGAAAGCGGAGGGGGGGAGAATGGGGACGCATCAGCACACTGGTGGGGATGTGAGGGGAAGGGTGGATGTAGAAACTCCGGGTTGCTCCGACGTGATTGTTAGCTCTCCTTATTGGCCCCCTTCAATGGCTATACATGACCATTGCTAATTATTTCCGAACGGTGGGTGCGTGTCTGGTGGCCCTACACTCAGCTCCTTCGTTTGGCTGCCCCTGCTCCCTCTCATCTCGGCTCAGGGTCGGATAGTCGGCCTCGCTTAGGTAGGTAGGGGAGGTGACCCCGGCGTATATTCAATAATTCCGTTAATTTTCTGTGTGCCCTGCCACTCAGTCTGTATTGCAACCACCGGCGCCAAATGCTGGCGGTGGCCATTCAAGGAATCCTGTTTGGCTATGGGGGGGCTGTTGTATTGTTCTGCTTGGCAGTGGTGGTAGACTAGCCTGGAGGATTGGCACCGCTGGCCTGCTTTAATATGCACCCTACCGTCAATCAGTACCAGGTACAAGCTTCTGCCGCCCATCTCTCTCCAAATAGGGCCACGAGAAGTATCCTCCTTCCGGTTGGTCTACACCGAATACTGCCATTTATTTCAGCAGGCTAATAATAACCGGGTAGGACCGGGTTAATAGACGTCCATAGGCATTTGGAACCACTCGACCGCTAGAGGTCGATTCACTCAAGCGGCTATATTTAGGCGGGCCTTTTGAACCTTAGATTAGAATGGTGAACTCAATCCCCGAGCCCCTGCCAACCGGGGATAGGCTAGACGGGAGGGCGGAGGGTCACAGGAGAAAGGGGGTGCGGGTTACCATGGGACACCAGTCTAGCCGGCCCGGTTGGGCATACGGGACGATGAGCAGTCACGAACTGCGGGTCCATTGGTGGCGCCACTCGGCCGACTCGTGGTGGAACGCAAGACAATCCCCACTTCCCGCATGCCGAACAGGTCGGATTAACAGGCCGCGGTTACGCTAATGAGTCAGCTGGACCAGCCGCCCCCCCTCACTTTGCACCCCCGAGTCTCTTCATGGCGTCGCATAGTAAATTGGTGGTTGCCAAACCGGGAATAAGCTGTTGGGGTAGAGGGGTGTGAGGATGGCAAGTTCGCCAGTGAATTGGTGGGAAGCGGCTTGATTGACCACCCTAGAGTGTTGGATGGCCAATATCAATGTAGCGAAGGGGAAGGCTGGCCCTTGCCTATACTCATAGGGGAGATTTCTGGGAGTAGAAATGGGGCCAAGGTCGTCGCAGTGGAGCAGTAGGGGGTCTATATCGACAGTGTAATGGAGGGCCGTCAGGGGTATGGCAGAGTTTGATCACGGCGGTCTACGCCCCATCTTTTAGGCACCGCCTTCCGCCCATTCTGGATGACCCCCCATCCAGCCTGGTGACAGGCTGGGCTGGTGGTGTCTGAATCAGCGGCAAGGGATCGCGTCGGGTGACCCCGGCCCTGCGTAGCAAAGCGTAGGCTACCGGGCGTGTACCTCAGTCGGAACGGTGGAAGTTTAGCAGTCACAACGGCCGCGCCAGGCTGTGCATGGGAAATGGGGATGCGATCT
This sequence comes from Tieghemiomyces parasiticus, assembly GCA_027575765.1. Taxonomy (NCBI): domain Eukaryota; kingdom Fungi; phylum Kickxellomycota; class Dimargaritomycetes; order Dimargaritales; family Dimargaritaceae; genus Tieghemiomyces; species Tieghemiomyces parasiticus. The sequence goes on along the minus strand of JANBPT010000384.1, from coordinate 30,128 downwards.
ACCTCGGTGTCCTAAACGACCGCCCTGGGTAGTCCCTTTGTCCTCCCCTGCCCTCTTACCCATCGCCATTTGCCATCGGTTGCGGCGTGGCAGCTGGAGCCGGAAGAAGTCGGGTGCGTCGGCACTGGATCCTCGGTGCACCACCGGTGGCAGGGTCACAGGCGCTAAAGTGGAGTCAGCTAATGATAAAGGCCGAGCCCTTGTTTAACCATCCAGGTTCTACCTTAGCCCACTTCCTTCCAAACAGCCCGTATGGGTCACATAGTTCGGCCTGGGCCATGTCTATCCGACTTAAACCGGCGCCACGGCGACTGGTCTTCCGATTGCGCCAGTTCATTGGTTTGATCCTTTACGTCCTGGCCCACTAACCGCTTTACTCGAATGCCAGTCTGCTCCCCTCCCCCTCTCGCGCCATTTCCAGGTCCCACGGGGCGACAAGCGTACCTCCACCTCCACATCACATGCCTCGGAACGGCTACTCTCAAGGGCCTCGCCCGTACTCGGGTGTAGAGGCCAGCGGATGGCCTAGGGTCAGCTGGCCACGCCGGATGGAGTTTTAAGCAGGCATAAATCACCGTGGGATTTGATCATCTAGCAGTGTAACGGGAACAACTAGGTCCAGAACCTACAGTAGTAGTTGCTACCTGGGCGGAGGGCCCAGTTGGCGAACATCTACCAACCCTATTCCGTTTAAGTATAAACAGCCGCATCAGGCTGGTACATTGGGATTATACGGTGAGGTCCATCCGGCTCCAACGAGACCCTTCCCTGCCGAACCTTCCTTCGCCTCCTCGCGCCACCAAAGTCCACCGTCTATCCTTCCGGATCACCCCGAAACGATTCTATAGGTTTGCTCTGAATAGTGTCCTTCCGCCCCATCAACGTCCATCACCACTCCTCTGGGGTGCTACTGTTTATGCTTATGTCAGGCGAGGCTGGTCGGGCCGGGAATGGTCGGCCCTGCTCGACCAGGAATTGTACTGCAGTCCATAATGCTGTCCCGAAAGCCTGTTGGCAACAGTTTCCTGTGCGTGACTCGGATATGGCACTATTGATCGCTCAACCAGCCCACCAGGTATGCGCCACCAGGTTGCGGTGCGTACAAAGGTCAGGGATGGGGTGGCCTACCACACATAAACCGGGTCAGGGCATCGCCAACTTGGCTTCAGTTCCTGGCACACGGATTTTACCCGAGCCCTTGAAATGTAAACACGAAGAGCCGACCGAAGGCACCCCGGGACCGGCGAGGTACGTATGGCTTCCTAGTCCCAGCACCGGGAGTATCCCAAAGGGCTAGAGAGCTCCCAAGATCTTTCACTTCAACTCTCATCTCAAAACAGAGGAATTGACTGTCAATAGGCAGGTATATGTATAGATATTCCAGTCATACTAGTGGGGAAGAGACACGTTGGAGGTATAAAAGTGGGCTAATAAATTTGGATGGGGGAGCTGCGCGAGGGACGGAAGGTGCGCACAAAGAAACCGTCCGCGTAGCGGTCCCGTCCCTCCCGACGCAGCGGCGGAGGGGGGGGGGAGGGAGCGGGACAGAGTGTATGTACGAAGAGCAGGGTTCCTACTTCTGGCCAAAGATGGCATTGAGGCTCTGCCAGACGGCCCGGGGGCTCTGCGAGGCGTCGATAGGGGACCACACGCCCTTCTTCTGGTAGTAGGCCACCACGGGGGCGGTCTGCTGGTGGTAGGTGCTCAAGCGCTTCATGAGGGTGGACTCGTTGTCATCAGAGCGGCGCACCAGGGGCTCATGGGTGACGTCGTCCTGGTTGGGCACCTTGGGCGGGTTGAACTCGACGTGGTACGAGCGGCCCGACGCTGGGTGGATGAGCCGGCCCACGATGCGCGACACCAGTAGGTGGTCGTCAATCTGGAGTTCCACACAGTGGTCAATCTTTTGGTGCTTGGTGGCCAGCATGTCGTCTAGTTTCTCGGCCTGGGGCACGGTACGCGGGAAACCGTCCAGGATGAAGCCGTGCTTGCACTCCGGGTTACGGTCCAAGTTCTCCTTGATCAGACCCACCATGATCTCATCGGAGACCAGCTCACCCGCGTCCATTACCTTTTTGGCCTGGGTACCCAGTTCCGTCTTGGCCGTCACCGCTGCCCGCAACATGTCGCCGGTGGCCAGGTGGCACACGTCGAACTGCTCCTTGATCTTGGGGGCCTGCGTACCCTTGCCTGGAGGCGCAAATTGAGTGGAAAAAGTAAGAGGGGGCGCAGAAGGTAGTTGGCGGGGGAATGTGAGAAGGAGCGGCATCGGAGGCGGGGAAGGGGGTGCATTTACATATACGGGGGCCCGGGAATAGAGGTCCAGCGACTAAGTGAGAGGCGGGGCCTATGAGCATTTGCACGCCCGTGGACGATGTGGCAGTACGGGTAGCCCAATGGCTAGGGACAGTCTGCACTTTAGGATAACTAACCCCGGTCCCCCGAGAGGCCAGGCCCGGTTCCAATCTAACCCCGATGTATACGGTGATCCGCGGAGGTACTGATCAAGCCATCCTCAAGGCGGTCTGTGCTCGCCTTCCGGGCCGCGAGTTTTCCACGAAGGATATACAAGGCCTGCGAAGGGTGGCCCACGGGCATGCGGGGGCCGGGATACTTACCAGCACCAGGGGGGCCGACGAGGATCATGCGCAGCTCCTTGGGAGACTGGCTCTGCTTGGACGCGTCTTGACCCATTGTGACGATGATGTGGTGGGGTGGTAGGTGGGGGGTAGAAAGCGGGAGGATCGCAACAGGGCGCGGCGGCAACGAGATTGTGAAATGGTGGAGACCGAGAGTAATACAGCTAACCGATAGAGATATAGAACGCGATGAGAAGGGCAAGGAACGACGGCAGGGGGGGGGGCGATTCGCAGCGGCATAGATCCCCCGGTGCCGGGGGCAGAGGGCTTCAGGTGTCTGACTGTATCCAAGGCTGGCAGTGGGGGAGGGGTCCTGAGCGGACAGTGGCCGTGGCGCCCGTGGCTGGCCAGACCCGGCGGCGAATTAGTGTACCTTTCTGGTACACCGATCCCTCCCCCTGGTGCCACTCAATGAAATTCCCGCGGGTTGGGGGGACATGTAAGGCCGGAGAGATAAGTGCGTGGGCAGGGGAAGGCCATAGGGAGGCTGGATGATTCTGAGCAAATAGATACTCTGACGCGTGTCCCATGGCCGTGGGTTGGGGAAGTGGACCCTATCACACGGGCAGGGGGCTAGTTGCTATCCACCCTCTGCCGCCAGCGGCCAGCGTGGCGCCCTCGGCCCCCCAGTTCACTCTGCCCACTCACGGAGTCTCGATCCGCAGACACTTCAAGGCAGCCTGCCCTGGAATGCCGGCGAGCGGGGTGGCCACCGTCACCCCCTACCGCATGCGAGAACAAGAGAGAGAGGGGGGATGAGAGGGTGCCCTGCAGCTTCTACATATTGTGTCTGGAGGTCTATTTTGGGTGGGCGTGGCAGGGGAATCGATGGGATCAAGCGGCGAGGGTCCCGGAGGGGCTCCGGTGGTTGGGTTGCATGGCCTGCGATCGCGTTGGCCTAGAAGACTGCCGCGCACTATCCAGGACGCTGCCCCGCACATTCAAGTCGATTCGTGGTCCGCCCTGACGTCTTTTAACCGACCACATAAACCGAGGGGTCTGGAACCCTCGGGCCTAGGGTTTCAGGCGACGGCTGCCTCGCCCAGCCTATGACTAGACTTAATCGCCCCCCCCCGCCGTACCCCACTGCCTTTGCTCACACAAGGCCCGCACCAAAGCCATGCCCCAGCGGACCCTATCGGTCACCACACCCTAGCTCCCAACCCCGCATGAAACCGTTCTCTGTACCCCACTCACCTGCCCGGTAACTCCGATAACTGACGGTGTCCGACGCCCGTTTCCTGGTCACTAACAATTGGCAACTGGCTATTGGCCCCGATAGAGGTGAAGTCGCCAGTCCTGCGACATCTGCTGTATCCACAGCCCCTTCCCCGCCACGGTCATCCCCATCTTCCCAACCAGAACGGCCTTCACCACCGCTCGCTAGTGCCCAGCATCCTCCTCTCAACCGCGTCGTCCGGTCATCACCCCGCCGGCCCATCCCATCTTCAATCGCATACGTTTGTAGCATTGGCCAAGTACTCCCCCGCCTACTCGGCCACCCTTTTCCCCAGTCGGCCATCTCTTGTTCATTCTCCCTTGCCAGAGCCCCAAGACGCCCAACTCCCCACCACCTTTGTCGCCGCGACTGAACGTTCACCCACCTTGAGCAGCGCATCGACCATTGACAACGTATATCTGAGCCGTTTTCATAGTTTCCGTCATTGCGATTGCGCATCAGACACAGATCGCCCTGGCGCAACCGTAGATTCCTCTTCTCCCGATTCCGCATCCCCCTCGTTGAGTCAGCCTCGTCGATATGAGCCAACCACCGCCGCACTCCCAGCCGGGCTACGCCCCCGGACCTCAGGGCCATCCCGGCCGACCACGCCCCCGACCGGGTCCGTCGGCGCCGGGCGCCCCGGGACCGCGTCCGCCCTACCCGGGCCAGCCACGCCCGGTCCCCATGTCCCAGGGTCGACCGCCGTTTGCCGGCCGCCCACCCATGTCGGCCGCCCCCCAGGGTCCGTTTTACCGCCCGGCTCCGCGCCCTGACCCTGCGCGCGCCGGGGCGGCCTCCCCGATTCCCCGACCCTACCCTCGCCCGCCCGTCTCAGCACCCTATGGTGTACGACCCCAGCCCCAACCCCAGCCTGCGCACCACGCCACCTTGTCGCCGCCCGGCACCCCACGCAGCCCCACCTCGCTTTCAGGCTCCACATCCGGTCACGCCGCCCGCCGCCGGCTCTACCCCGACCAGATCACCACGGCGTACACCCAGCCCAGCATCCCCGCCGGTCTGCCCCCGCAACAGCCTATGTCTTCCGCAAACGCGGCTTACCCGGCGGCTGCCGCGGCCTCGCCGCAGTTCTTCGTGCCTGGGGCCGACCCACAGCGCCCTACACCCGCCCACCCGCAACCTCCCCACAGCCAGCCGGCTCCTTACGCAGCCGCGAATGACCTCACCCAGTCTTTTAACCAGATGGGCTTTGCGGGGGTGCCCACCTCCCTCCTGGCCGGGCCGCCCGAGATTTGGGCTCTGGAACAGCCCCCGGCTCCCGTGGTCTTGCCCCCGCAGACCGCTGCGGTGCCCCATGCCGTACCCTGCGCCCCGTCCCACATCCGCTCCACCCTCGCCCACGTGCCCAACTCCGCCGCCCTACTCAAAAAGTCCAAGCTACTGTTTGGCCTGACCTTCACCCCGTTCAAGACCCCCGGCCCTGGCGAACCGGCCCTACCCACCATCGGCGAAATTGTCCGCTGCCGCCGCTGCCGGGCCTACTTCAGTCCCTATGTGACGTTTACGGACGGCGGCCACCTCTGGGTGTGCAACCTGTGCTTCCTCAAGAACGAAGTACCGCCCTTCTTTGACTATGACGCCCACCGCCAGATCCCTGTCGACCGGTTCGAGCGCCCGGAGCTCACCCATGCCGTTGTGGAGTACCTGGCCCCCGACCGCTACATGAGCCGCCCCCCGCAGCCCCCCGTGTACGTGTTCATCCTAGATGTATCGCACGCCGCCGTCGCCAACGGTTCGCTGGGCACTGTCGCCCGAGCCCTCGCCGAGGGGATCGACCGCATTCCCAACGGCGACGGTCGCGCCTTGGTGGCCTTTCTCACGGTCGACACATCGCTGCACTTTTACAGCATGTCCCCGGGCAGCACTGAGCCCCAGATGCTAGCCGTGCCGGACCTTACCGATACCTTCATCCCCTACCCGTCGGGCCTACTGGTCAACCTGGCCGAGTGCCGGCCCGCCGTAGACGCCCTATTGGGCCGTCTGGGTGAGATGTTCCAAGGCGCCACGAGCACAGGCTTCGCCCTGGGCCCGGCCCTCAGCGCGGCGCGGCGGCTCATGCAACACGTGGGCGGTAAGATCGTGGTGTGCCACAGCACCCTGCCCAACCTCGCGGCCGGCGCCCTCAAACCCCGCGGCGACGCCACTCCCGGTGCCCAGGAGTCAGAGCTGCTCAAACCCGCCGACGGGTTCTACAGCGGCTTTATCCAGCAGGTGCTGGGCGTGCACATCGCCGTCGATCTCTTCACCTTCGGTCCGGGCCCCGCTGACCTGGCCACCCTGGCCCCGCTGGCCAAAACCTCGGGGGGTGAGCTGCACCGATACCCGGATTTCCTAGCCACCCGCCCTGATCAGGTGGCACGGGTCCACGCCGAACTGGGTCAGTTCCTGGCCCGCGAGACCGGGTGGGAGGCCGTGCTGCGGATCCGCGCCTCCCCGGGCATTCGCTTCCCGGCGTACTATGGCCACCACTTCCTACGCGGTACCGATCTTATCACCCTGCCCAACGTGAACCCCGACCTGTGCTTCGCCGCTGACGCCTCCTTGGAGGCCGACCTGACCGGTACGGTAGCGTTCTTCCAGTCGGCTCTGCTCTACACTACCATCCACGGAGAACGCCGGGTTCGTGTCGCCACCCTGGCCTTGCCTGTGGTCAGCACGCTCCGCGACGTGTTTCGCGGGGTTGATCAGATCGCCCTGGCGGCCCTGCTGGCCAAGAAGGCCGTGGACCGCGCCATATCAGCCCGTCTGGAGGATGCTCGTAAGGCCGTTGAGGGAAAGACCCGGGAGATGGTCCACGTGGACCGTGCTGAGCTAGGTCTGACCGGTGGCGCCATGGGCCAGCTGCCCGTGCCGCGCACCCTTAACCTGTTGCCCCTCCTGGCCCTCGCCCTGCTCAAGCACGACGCCCTGCGCCCGGCGGGCCCGGCCCCAATCTCCAGCGATGAGAGGATCGTGGCCATCTCCCGGCTGCTTACCTTGTCGCCCGAGGCCCTCCTCCCGCACCTGGTACCACGGTTCTACGCGTTGCATGAGCTACCGGCCGAGGCCGGCCGCCCTGACCCCAGCACTGGCCTGACCACGCTGCCTCCGACGCTCAATCCGACCAGCGAACGGCTGGTCCGCCACGGCGTGTACCTCCTCTTTAGTACCGACTCCTTCTACGTCTGGCTGGGCCGTGATGTCCATCCGGACCTAGCTCGCGATCTGCTGGGCGCCGCCTACCATGAGCTCACCAGTGGTCCTTTGCAACTGCCGCGCCTCGAAACCGACATCTCACAGCGGGTGCATGCCATCATGGACCATGTCGTAGCCCTCACCCGACACGCCTTTGCGCCCCAGGTCACCCTGGTCAAGGAGGACGCACCGGCTCCGCTGCGGAGTCTGTTCCACAACCACCTGGTCGAGGACAAGACCGCGCAGCTGCCGAGTTACCAACAGTACCTGGCCCAGCTGCGGGACCAGCGGTCTTGATGTAAAGATGTCGGGGGTTACATCACCCTAAACTTGATATCCACCCCCCCCCATCCCCGCACTCTCGAGTAGAACTTGCTGATGGTATCGAGGGGATGTGACCCTGTCAGTTCGGAGCCTTTTCCTGATTTGACATTCTATTTTTACCCACCCAATTTTTGCCAGTTATTTTTTTTGACAATTGACTATATACCCTAGCCCTTGCGTGTTCTTTTTTAGGCAACTTGGTTGCCAGCGACTAGTATATCGACCATGGTGTCGCCCTAAACTTCACTATTTATAGCGCCTGGGTTATTGCGTAAGTCAGCTTTTGAATTGGGGGATAGGAAAAATAACAATATAGCGGTTAACTTCAACCACCATGGCCCTTCGGGTGCGGTGCTGCATTCGCGACTCGGCATAGTAGTATGTCAGTTGGTGGACTGGCGATAACATGGGATATCGTGGTGCTCAATGTCACGGTCCCGCCCACGGCCGCCGAGCCTCGGCTACGCCTCCTCTCCCCTTTCACAGTTCTGGAGCCACGTCTCGCATCAAATCACATTCGGCCGTCCGAGACTATCTTCGGCCTTTCTACCTTGGCATTACCTCACCTCCTTGTGTCACCCCCCTCCCGACGTTATACCACTTATCCCACCCGGCCTCCCATTCCTCCACGAGTTGCAGCCCTTCACCTTTTCCCCCACCAAACTTCGCTCGTACCCCTAAAACCGTGCCCCACATCTTCCACCAGCGAGGCTAACCGGAGTTTATCGATGCGGTTACCATCTGGCCTAGCCAGGCTGAACCTACCGTGGATGCTCTACATCTGCCTAGCCCTCTTCACCTCCACCATGACCCAAGCCGACACGACCGCAGAATCCCCGCTGACTTCACCACCGGCCTCAGGTGTCCCCGCCCCTCCCATTCCGCCACCCCCGGTTGCCCCGCCTCTCGAGTCCGACCTGTACCACTGCGAGTCGGTGGGGGTGTGCCAGCCTTGTACCGACGACGAGATTGCGAGCCCCGTTTCGGCCGCGTACTGTGCCGCCACCGGCCGCAAACAGGCCGTACGCTGCCAGTGGCTCCCACATGTCCCCGTCGACCGTCAGAATCCCGAACTGCTTCCGACCTATCAGCCTTGTAACCAGGTCCGGTCCGTGTCCCGGTGGGCCTTCTTTAGATTCCAAGTAAGTCACGCTTCGCAGTGTAATTTATGTGTCAGAGCGACCAGCTTACTGGTTCCCACATTATATATATGAAAACCATTCAAACCTCGATATGGTAGATGACACCATCTAATTCTCGCCAAACTTCAAACGCTCTCCACCTTGCCCCCTTTTATCCAGTTTCTCAATGTCTTCATCGCCATTCTCTCCTGTATGATCCTCATCTGGCGTCGTCGGGTGGTGCGGAACCAAAAATACCGCCGTATGGGCCCACGGGGTGGTCGAGTGTGATGCCCTGGAGGGCGGGCTCGACTTTAATATCTATGCCGGGGGTTGCCTCTCCGATTCCTCTCGTTCCTGTTTCCCACTTAGGCGCTGTAGTTTATATTGGTTTTACTCTCTTACCTTGCTTTATGTGCTCCCCTGGTTGCGTTGCTACGTCTGTAGGCCGTTATATCACATTTCTTGCTAAAGTTTCCTTTTTTTTTGTCAAATCTAGCCCCAGTGGATAGCAACACACCAGTTCGCAAACGATAGTTCACTTCGCTTTCTCCGCTCGACCTGTGCACTGTTTACATAAATCGAGCAAACGCTCAAAACTTTAGGCCGTAAATGTCGAATTTCGCTTATGGTGGCGTAGCAACGACTGGATGCCTAGAAAGCTCAATGTGATCACTTTTTTCTGATGGTATACACACAGTACCCACTGTGTATGACGCTGCAGGGTTCATTACAAAAATGCAATGCCTCTATAAATAATATAGTTACAAGACTCAGTGATGATGGTCGGGCTGACTTGCGCTTAGTAAGAAAAGAAGTGCGTTGAAATAAGTATATAGCGATTAGGCTTGCGGAGCCGAGTACAATATGGGGCGTAGGTTGGCCTGTTCGGACTGGTAGTAGTCAGTGCCCAAGCTACAGTAACCCCCCCCTAAAACAGCAGGACCTGGGGAGGACGCCGGCTATATTGGCATTGCAAGAACCATCGGTACTCGCAACCCTTGAAGTGGAATCATCGTCGCTGTCATCGGTACAGACACTTACTTGCCAGCCACCATTGCATCAGGGCTCACCGGAGCCGCAGTTACCCTATTGTAGGTAGTCGGCACCAAGATGATAAGTCGAGTCAGCGTCGTAGGGCTTGCCAGCTCTCACGTTGGTCGGACTGACCTCTTCGTCAACGTCGGTGCTCTGAGAGGACAGCGTAACGATGAGAGGCTGGGAGGGGAGGGGTTGCAGTGCAAGAACCATTCTAGGAGTCAATGGTGCCGACAGTATAGACAGACTTGCAGCGGCTTTATTACAAGAAACATAGGTCATTAGTGCAGGTGCCCAAGTCACCATAGCCTGGTCATATAATCGGTATGGGCTTTGCGGAGGTACAGAGGGAAGGGAGGGGCGAGTTTGGTTTTTGTGACTTAGCGTAAAACTGTCAAAGGCGGTGGCGAATTTAGGGAACGTCGGTCTGCGAGATAAGAATTGGAGCGACGTGGCCTTAATACAAACTACAGCGGCAGTCATGTTAGCTTGAGGAAGAGGTCTGGACGAAAAGTAAGGTTGATACGGAAAGGGCCGGTAGGGCAATGGAGGGAATAACAAACACTAGCCTGGATAGTTAGCGGTGTAAGGTACGTAAATCATTGTGGGTCATTGGAGAGAAGACTTGGTTAAATACAGATAGCTTTATGTAGAGCAGCTGGGCCTGCAAAGCCAGAGATGCTACGCCAGTTACGCAGCGGGGTTGAGGATATATACTAAGACGACCCATGGCGTCTCGTTGACGATGCAAGGTGGTATTAAGGCCAAAGTGAGTGTAAGGGCCCCCGTTAGGATCGAACTTTGTAATCACTCTGACCACCCCACCTTGTCCACCAGATATAATGTTTTAACTGACCTTTCCCTGTTAGTTTTCTTAGACAATACTCTCCCACCTTCTATAACCCCCCGAGCCCAACCCTACTGCGTATGCTCACCTCTCAGATCAATATTTGTACCCAGATAAACGATGGAATACGACAAGTGAGATCGAGTAGTAGATGCTACAGCTTTAGTGTAGTAAGCGAAAGAGGGCTACCAGAACGTCGTACACACTTGGAAGGTAGAAATCGGTATACACAATATGGTTATACTATGCGCAGGAAGGTGAATTGGTGAAGTGGTGGATACACCCGTACGTGATGAATAGCTAGAGAGGTCCGTGTTTCAGTTTACAGGGGATATGTAAGGGCTTAAGGGTCAGAAATATATATATATATGGGTAAAGGGATATCAGTTAGGCTGGTATATTTCGGCATTGATTTTCCCACAGTTTCGGGTGTCAAGAGGATGGTTAGGTTTGGTGGCCATGTAGGCAGGGGGGGGGGCTGCTCTGATTGTCATCGTTGCAGCTGGTAAGCAATATTGGTGCCCATCATGACCCTCTCTCCGATTTTGATGACCATGAGAAGAATCATCAACGATAGAAGGGTAGGTAGCGAAGCCCGTGCTTGCCAAAGTGAAGTCCGATTCCCATTCTGGCAGATACAATCCCTTGCCCAATGGTACTGTGTCAGTGATGTGTATGTAGAGAGCAGGCAAGACTTGGCTGGCCCAACGTTTCTTCGAAATAACTGTGGCTACTGGTCAATATATTGGTACAGCAGCCCTCTCGGTTTCCACCTGTCGTCCCGTCAACTCGGGACGGTTTCCAATGCGGTGGTTTCACCCAACAATACACAGGTAGTGGGAAAAAAAGTACACTGTTTTATTATGCGAAGTAAAGATGTGCAGCACAGCCACGGGCTAGCCCCGATCTCACCGATGAATAGGCTCAGCTCCCTCCAACATGGAGCGGACCAAATGTAGGTCGAGAAAAATACACAGGGCGGAGACGGGCGGAAATTCAGGGCATGAGGTACGCATTGGTGTATACATTATCCATCGCAACGAAATTGGCGTGTCACCTGCTACCGCCGGATTGGTAACCTAGTTGTTTAGCGGCCGTACCTGTAGTGGTGTGCAAAGCGGAGATGCGTTTTGGTTAGATAGAGATCCATATAGGTAGTAAGTTGGGACTCGGATGGCCCCTCGAGGCGCATGCTTTAACCATAACTTGCTCTTGCGGTCGGGAACTTGGCCTACAAATTGCATAGGGTGGATTAGCCAACTTACTTTTGGAACTCCCAGTCGCGGTTGTCTAGCGGGCACACCTTGCGGGTCTTAAGCCACCGCGAAATGCAGTGGAAGTGGAACGCGTGCTATAGGTACGGTCATGTGATAGATATGCAAGTGGTAGATGCGAGGGGTTAAACGGGGCGGACTTGAGCTTGAGGTGCAGCTACCGGCGTAAGCCTTGTGGAGCGTGATTCTTAACTACCATGAAGTGAACGGCGTCAGCTTACGTTGCAAATACCCCACGCGACGTTGCATTCGTCACTGGTGGCGGAGGCCTGGTTGGCCTGACATTCGATACCTATGAAGGTAAGCACAGCAGTAAGGTGTGTGTGTGTGTGTGCATCCGGGCCGACACGATGATGGGCATGGGAGTATTAGTACTGTCTACCATACACGAGTAGAGCGGAGTCAAAACAGTGGATTGGCCAGCGCGGCGTATATCATCGCTACTTACAAAGGTCCATAATGTGGTTACGGCAGATGGCACAGTTGTCGACTTGAATGTCTGTGGAAGTGGATGGGAGGTGGCGCCAAACCAGGAGATACGGTGAGCCATATAGCCACAACCGCTTAGTAACGACCGGCCACCTTCGCCGAGAGGTACACTGCACACGCCGGTATGGCTACGTAGAACCGAGTGGTTTCGGAGTAATGCTGATTGTGGTATTCTACCCAGACGAGTTGGCAAGGTGCATAACTCTGACGGCGTCGGGGTTTCAACCGAGGGCTTCTAATACCGTTAAAAATACTTACCCCAAGCCCAGAGGGCGACGGCATTCCACTGGATTGGGCAACGGAGAGGGGGGGTTGTAGGCGGACCAGGTACAGAGGAGTGAGCGACAATATCCGCTACCGACTGCCTTCCCCTCATGACCTTGGGGCGGAAGACATGGCTCGCCGATCAAGGCTAATTGATTAAAAACGCCTCCCAAAAGATGACCCAACTTACCTCCTTTACTTCGAAGCGTTTCTGTACGGCCTTGCCGCTCGCCTCGGCAGTGGTGGCCGCCTGCTTGGAAGGGCTATCGACTTCCATGGACGACATGATGAGGGCTGAATGCGGGGACGGCTTGCACAGGAAGGTCAAGCGGTGATTGGACCAGCCTGAAGCGGACTTGTCGTGTAGGAATGGGGAAAGAGAAAGACGGGGAAATGCTAACAAGAATAAGATATTACAACTAGAGCTGGGCAACTCGTGCTGATGGAATGGTGCACTGCTGAGCCAGTGGTGGGATTTGGGCTGCGGTGCCAGCTGCTGGGTCGTATGAGTCTATCGTTTACCCCTTCCCTCCCCACCCCTACCGAATTTTAATTGGAAGGTGGAAGAGCGAGAACATGGCGGGCAGCTGGGTGGAAGGCGGCTTACATACATCGTCAAGTCCGCTGGAAGAAGCCGTGCAAGCCCACAAGTCTCCGTACGTTCAGCGGTCCAGAGGCCCTTCCCTAATGACATTTCTAGCAGCACCGCTACCTAAAGGACTCGCATCGGCCCTCCCCGTTTAGTTCCTACTAGATACTTTTGCCTAGCGGCGCGTACGGCACGACCCGGTGGCTTGTTCCAAATAAACCCTTCACGATTGGCAGGATAGCCTTTCCATGCAGTTACCCAGTGAAAGTCGAGACCGAGTCCGACCGACTAGAGTAGGCTACGATTACCATATTCAAGAGGCGGGCTACCAGTGAAGCCGCTCTTCTCGGATATGCCACCGCCAACCAAACTAGGGGAAGCTTGGTACTTGAGCACCCGTGCTGAACTTTCCAGGGTTCAAGCTTTGCTGAAAAGGCCTAAACATTGCCGCTTCCACGCCATCTGCGAAGCGTCCTCACGCTATTGGGACACGCCGATCATTGTGGCTTGGCTTTGCAATGCAAGCAGTTCACATTTTTGGACCACCAAACTATAGGGCAGTTCGGGGATGAAGGTCAACGGGCATCATTCGGCCTCTATATAACGATATAGTCTGCATAAAGGTTAACAGGATTTGGTGGAAATTATCCGGCTTGAGAGCTCCAGCGTGGGTTGGCAGGCTAGGAGGCCGTTCTGCGGCTAGAAAAAGTAAGGATGAAAGAATCCCTGACCGGTGACCTGGGACAACGTCACCGGTAGGTTCCCTTCCCTCCTCAATACGATGGCCCGTGGCTGTGGCTTACCCAGCGGCCGTCGTTATTGAGGTCTGTGACGTGCAGATGAGGGAGGCACGTAAACAAGCCCCAGTGGGCGAATGTTTCATGGAGGAAGGGTGATGGTGGTGGTCAGTGACTACAATATTTTCGGGTCCTCAGCGCCATATTAAAGCAATCGCGTATGATTGCCCTAACTGACGTCAGATTAGAACCTCAAAACCCTGCAGTACCCTAATGGGGTGTCGATCAACCATAATTCGGCAACGAGGTGGTGGGCCCACCCGTCAGATATGGGGACGCACGGCGAACTTACAAAGTGCCAAGAAAGCCCGTTTCGAGCTATGGTACGCAGAGGATTGCCAGAAACTTATATTACAGCGACTCACCAAAAACCCAAAATTCCGAGGCCATGTGCCATACTCCGCCTTTCGCACGCCGGCCTCGGCGTTTACAAATCGATTGACTTTTGTGGCTCTCTGCAGACGGGACGTCGTGATAGCTACTACATGAGCGTGCGAGCCCCAAGCGGTTCTTATCTGCATTAGGACCCTCAAGAGAGAGAGGGAGAGAGGAATAATGGTGTGAGCGGCTCTGTTGGCCAAACCCACCCTTGTTAGCTCTCTCTGGGCTATCGATATGGGAAAAGCGAAAGGAGAGAGCCGACGCCCATCCAATGGCAAGTGGGAGCTTCTTTCTACCATCCACGCCAGCGTTTGCCTGTCGGGCGCTATCCGAGCATCCTAGTTGCAGAGCAATGGGCATGGCAAATGGTTACGCGGCCGGGCAGATCTTCAACAAGACCACGTAGGGTTTCCTGACGTTTCCCTTCGCCCAGCCCACGGAGTCGCCGCCTTAGCTACCAGTGGTGTACTTCTTACCGCTTGGACCACTATCCCCCCTCCCCACCCACCTCTTCCCCACAAGGTCTGATCCAGCGGGGTACGCCTTCGCCCCGAGAAAACGAAATCAGAGCGACAGTGATTGCACACCCAAACATGGTAGTGCCGCTTCCCCCTCCCTCCTTACTCGCTGCCTCGTAGGCCCTGCCCGCGCGCTGCGCCGTAGTCAGGTACACCGCCAGGACAACCACCGTCTCCTATCGTCTATTCGCTCGCCCACTGTATACGCCCAGCTTTGGTAGGAGGGGTAAGGTTGACAAGACTACATATCGCTCTTCGACCAGTAGTAATGCCCTTGGACAGTTCGAGGCCGAGGGCGTAACGCCGTCTGGTAGTGACTACCCCCCCCTGCGGGCGCAGCACCCCCCCCCCCCCATCGCTGCCCCTGACCACTAAGGTTTTACGCTAGAAATTCGAGAGATGTAGCGACCATAAGCCCTTCCCTTATCGGCGCTATGCGCATAGGGGCTTGGGTGTTCATTATAGTCGAGACCCACTCACTGTCACATCCCCTTCACCCACGCACGGGTCCTCCCCACAACGACCTTTAGGCTCAGACGGACCCCTGCCTCAGTGATGCTGCAGACTAAAGGTCGGCAGACCAAGCGTGCAGCTCTCCCACCGTGCCACCGTGCTCAGAACGAAGCGGACCAAATGGACCAAGGTGTCGGTTCCACAAGGCAGCCTGTCAGCATCCCCCGTCCTCTCCTCAGGTACTAAATGGCGGGGAGATTTATCCGGTACATCCACAGGCCTGGCATCTGTGCAGCTCGGAATATCCACGGTCCAAAGGTTAGAGACGGGGAGCTGTGAAGAGCGACGGCAACGGCGGCGCCGGGCCGCCTGGTAACGTACACAATGGCAACCTATTGGTTAAGACGGGGTCGACCGTACTCAAAGCCCTGCAATATCCTCACAACTTTTTGGTTGACAATTTCCCATACCCGGGTACAATTATGTAATGCTTGGGGCGGGTGAAAGAAAAAAGGGGGGAGGAGCCTGTGGGGCGGTTTCGTCACCCTTCTTTCTCCCTCTAGTAAACAGCGAATGGGAGTGTCGTGGTCGTCGTCACGGCTGTTCACCCGGCATTGCTTATACCCGTCGTTCCTACCCGCGCCTCCCCATCTCCTCTCCTCCACCTATCGTCGTCCACATCTCCTGACTTCTTTTTCCCCCCTGACCCGCCCGCGCGACAACTGGGCCAGAGTATATATAATGTGTGCCACCACCTCTTTCTTGACTTTTAAATATCGGTTTTTTTTGGCCTGCGCCCTACTATTCTGCCCTGATAATTTCTATTTCACCAGTTGCAGCCTTTGTTCAAGTACACGGCCAGCGACTTCAGCCGAACCCTGCCAACCTCCCCCGTCTTCAGTATACGTAGCACATTGCTCTTTACGGCGCCCACTTGGCTATTTTTAGAGCAGTATCCTGTTGGTCCCTACTCTCCTTCTCTCTCTACTGTGTGTTTATTTATCCCGACCAAGGCTTTCGATTCTTCGGGCCATCAGCGTCCCTCTGCGTTGCACGGCCCTCCCTGTTCGCACCACCTCTGCGCCACGACCCGGGCGGCCACCGCCCCCTTCGGCATTGCCTTCCGGTTCGCATTTACTTACCTCCTGCCGCACCCAGGCACGCGTATCCCGTCTCCTCCACTTCACCCGCGTCCCTTTATCCCTTGACCACCACACCCGTCCCATATCACGTAGTCCCACTTTGCTGACGTCACTGTACACCCTCTCCCCGCCCTCTTCATAACTTTTTATTTTTGGCAGACGCGGTAAAATTGACTGCCTGACCTACCCTGCCCACTCTCGACCAACCACAACGATGGGTGGCACCACGCATCACCCCTCTCCCCACCCGGACCCGGCGCCGGTGGCCCCTACATGCAAGGGCGATACGGAGCCCAGTTTACTAGACCTGGAGCACGACCTGACACAAGCCTTTTGCCAAACCCCACCAGCCACTCTGCCTCGCGATACCTACAACCACCCGAGCCCCCTAGCCGTCCCTCAAAGGCAGCGGCCGGTCTCCCTCGTCCCCTTTGGTGACCACTACAGCGACATCATCGACGACGATGAAGAGGACAACCGGCCCTTGGTATCACCCACTGACACGATCGTTGGTGGTTCCCACTCGGCCGGCCGGGCCACCTCCCCCATGCACGCCCCCTCGGCTCGCAGTGATAGCCCTGTATCTCTGAGCGGTACCTCCTTCAACGACGACAGTAGTAGTGACCAGGAGGCGGGTGGCGAGGCCGACGAGAACCGGCCCCTGTACACGCTCCTTCCTAAGCACCACCCGATACTCTCCTCGCAGTCCATCGCCTCCGCTGCCACCGTCTCCTCCTCGACGTCGCCGGCCCCCGCCTATACCGTCACCGCCGCCCACCCGCGAGGTGCAGCCCGTCCCACCACCTGGCACGTCCCCGCCGGCGCCGCACTGCTACCCCACGCCACCAATGGCAACGTCGACAATTACCACCGTCACCAGGACGCGGCGACAGCCAGCACCACCGCGCGCCACCGGACGCATCGCTACTCCCTAGGCACCTACCCGGACGTCGCCCCGCCACGGTACCGTCGCCAGGCCACCACCGATTCGACGATGAGTAATGACTCCGACACCTCGCTGCCCGACTACGTGTGCACCATCCAGCGGGAGGGCCCCCTGGAAATGAAGATGGAATTTGACGATAACGACACCCGTTCCAAGCATCGCGTTTGGAGGTAAGTCACGCTATACGTTCCCCTGCATCGGCTGCGCTCGCTTTTTTCCCTCGCTATAGGGAGAGACAAGGTGGCACACAGGCTTCTCTCACCCAAAACACCACCGACCCAGTCTAACCTCCCTCCCCCCGGCGTAAATGTTTTTCCCTCCATCTCATCTGCTCGCCATGTCCATGTGCCACAGAACCCGCTACGTTCAGTTGTGGGGCACCTGCCTCCGCATCTACGCCAAGAAACCACGGTCGCCTGAGGTAAATTGCAGAAGACACTGGGATGTTTGCTACCAGATGAAACCCAGGCATCGGGCTCTAGAGTTCAGCGGGGGGAGGGGGTGAGGCCGCTGATCACCCGACTACTGTTTCTTCAATACACCGCTCTTGAAGAATCGGTAGTGAGAGTCCCAAAAGCAATGGGGCGGTCCCGCTTACCCCCCCCCCCTTTCATCCCCCCACATGCACACCACCTCCGCAGTGAGGACTCTCAGCCTTGCCTCCTCCTGTCGCCCAGCAGCTGGTCAATTCCCTAACCTGTATCCCCCCACCTACTTGCCATTACTCGCCCTCACCGTTTACCAACCTTAGGATACGCTTCCACTTCACAACATCAATATGCAAAAGGTCCAGGCCGGGCTGGCACTCGACTACCATAAGAAACGCCACGTCTTCCGTGTCCACGCCGACGGGCTCCAGTTCCTCCTGCAGGGCGTATCTTCCATGGAAATGATATACTGGATCGACGCCCTCCAAGCCAGCGCCAACATTGCCCTGCCCATCGAAGAGAGAGTAAGTTTCTAGTGCGACTAAAATTAAACGCCAACCTACGTTGGCAGTGATGAGGGTCTGTCATTTGACAGCCGCGCTACCGTTCCTCACTTGATGTAGAGGAGGTGGGGGGTAAGGCCCGGCCACCGTCTTTCTCTCCATCAAGGAATAAGCAGTGGTTGTGGACAGGCGTCACTTGCTGCATATCATAACCAACCTCGCAAGGTTCGCTATCTGCCTTTGGGCTGCAAAATACCCATCCCGCCTCGGTTTAGATTAACAAGTGCCTTTGGAGTCACACGCACAGTGCAGTATTACTAACCACCCAATCACAAATGTGGCCATTGCTACCCGCTCCTGCTTTTGCCATCCTCCTATTCCACTGCCAACAGAAAATTCCGCGCTTTACACCACTATCGCGGAGATACCGTCAGATGTTTTTAAGCTAGAAACTCAATCCCCCTCCCTATTCCACACCTATATCACTTATGTACAGTCTTGACTTAATCCTCCCTTTGAACGCCCCCCATTTACTTGCCTTTCTGCTATCATGTTTCGAACACGCCATATGACACTTATTGATGATTAAATACAATTTATTCACTATGTTAAAGCCGTGTTCGCGTGTGCCACCGGCTTGATATCCCGCTTGGTGAGCATTTACATCAAAGACCGCTCTCCAACCCATAAACATGCTTTTAAAAAGGTGTGAGGGCAAGGAAAGCCATAGGCCGGGCATGATCCCTTCTCCCCCCTCCCTCTACAGGGTGACCCAACGAGAGGGAGCGTCGAGGCACCCGTTGATGACTACCGTTAGCCATTTTGCTATGCCGCTGACATGGGACATATGTAGCACCTGTAAATCTTAGCCCCCATCTAAACTCATTCTAGAAATTAGCCAGCGGTACCGCTCCCTGGTCGTACTTCCCTTTTCCCTCATTCCCTTTTTCGCAACTACCACACCCAGCGACATGCGGACTCCAACACTTCTGGCCAGCACGATCGCAGCTCTGTTCTTCACGGTGGCCCGGGCTTCGAGGGATGCCGCAGTGGATGGTAGCCAGGTAGGAGTTATCCCCTTACAGACCCGCTCTGTCCTCTATGGAACACGATGCCCTGACACGCATCCTGCGACCAGCCTCTGGCTTTACGACGGAGACCGCATTATTATGGACGCTGCACGGAGTAGCTCCTCAACTTTGCCAGTAGTAGTGGAGTGTCTGCGAACCCAATCTTGTGTATATCGCTTAAATCTTCTAACCCCGGATACCTTTATACCTTTTCCTTCACACCCGTGAACTCCCCTATCCCCCCACCTTCCCCTTATCCTGCGTATCTGGCGATCTGTAGAGCCGGCAATGGTCGGTATATTTCTCGGAGCCTCTGTCCCTGGACACTAGTGCTGGCCCCCACCAGAACTGGTTGAAACGAGGCGAGGTGACCGTGATCCCCGGCCAAGTCCGCGCCGAGTTTGTCTCTACCAAAGCGGAGGTGGCGGCTGCTACCGCTGAAATTCAGGCTTTGGACCGTGCGGCCGCCAGCCGAGGCCTCCTCCCCACCGACCCTAACGGTGCCCGGGTGGCCAGCGACTCGGCCGCGTCGTGGTACGCGGTGGGTCTTGTCAGAAAGGCTGCGACCCCGGAGACCTATCTATCGTTCGCCCCAGCCTGCCAGTTAAGCGCCGATGATACCAATCCCGCCCAATTGGTGTTCAACCTTAATGAACAGGACGACGTGATATCTACGGAGTTTTACGCCGGGGAGGCTGTCCGCTGCTTGATCAGCGAAACCACCACCGCTAACCCTCACACAGTCGACCTGAACTTTACCGCCGTCGCTATCCGCCCAAGTGCTGGCCCAACGTAAGTACTATTGGCTTAGGGGATGAAGGACGGATTGTAGCTCTAGCTTAGCAGACACCTCTCCCCCCTACTCGTTTCCATGGTATACCACTGGCATTACACTGTTGGACAACTTAGCTGTGCGAAGAGAGCTTCCGAGTAAAGGCCAATCGACTGCTACACGAGCGCCCCCCTCCCCTCCTACACCGGGTGAATTTATATACGTTACCCACTGTTTGCACCACATGGATGCTTACCGTTCGCCCACTTCCTACCGCAACCGCTTCCCCCCTCACCCTACACTTGTCCTCTCTCTTCTTCGACAGCCCCAGGCTGGTGCAGCGCATACCGTCGGATGGGCAACCTGGGACAGACAAGAAGGAGGAGGAGTCCAAGAGTTTCATTGTCAAATACTGGTACATTATCCTACCCCTCATGCTGCTTACGCTGATTCCCGTCGGTGGCGGCGAAGGCGAGGGCGACCGCCCGAGTGCACCGCGATCGGGTGGACGCTAAGGTTGTCGCACCTGTCTTGCCTATGTTCCCCGCCGATGGATTGATGAGTCCCCTCCCGCTTCAGCCTACAAGTTACTATACAATTCAATTAGTGCAAGTTAAAATACTCCCGATGCTGTTTATAGTGTAATTATGATCGAACGGTTAGGATGGTCTTAAATGTTGATAAAGGGTGGGTGGACCCCTCACGGGTAGTGAGTATCGTGCAGTTGGAGGTGGGTAGGGTTACTTGGTGCCCTTGACCTTAATGGCTTTTCTAGGGCCCTGGGTAGGTTTCTGGGCCTTTCTAGGGCCCATCCTGAGTGCGTCGATCTCACCCCCGTCAGGGCGGCAAGGGAGGGGCTTGCCAGTGGCAGCGGACGAAGGATCAGCGGGAGCGGCGAAAGTCGAACCCACGAGAGCCACAAGGACGGCAAGGGAGATCAGCGGGATGCGGTGCATGATGGTTGAGTCATGAAAGAGCTGGTATAAGGCGATGGAGCGGGATTAGGCAGTAAATAATAATTTCAAACGGGTGGCAGCAGAAGAGTGGTGATGAAGAATCAAGAGGAAGGTCCGCAAGGTCATTTTTATATAGATTCGACATGGCGCAAGGCGGCTGAACGGATATGCCCATTCCCCCCTCTCGACGGTACAGGGCCACTCTGCTCCGCGACGTGCGCTGACCTTCATACAACTGTGGCCGTATGAGTAAAATCCATAATGCTACCGATAAAACAACCAATCCAGGCTATAAAACCCTCAAAGTTGCACAGATGGGTGTGACGAATACGTGAGTAAAACACAACCAGGGTTGCCGCTGACTTTGACACTGGACGGACCCCTCATTTAGGACGGTAGGCCGGTGAGGGTGAGAGATAATAAGGGAGGGAAATAGGGGGGAAGTGTGTCCCCGTGGCCAGGGTGCACACCAACGTCGTCAAGTTGCTTTTGGACCGCCCGCAGCTGAAGATGAGGGGAAACTAGAGAGGGGAGGGAGCGAGGTGATGGTGGTGATGGTAGCACAGATTACGACGATTAGGTAGTACGGTTCTCAGCGCGTGAACGGCCATATGCACATTGAGTTGCTTCGGTAGGAGCAATGAAGGTCCGGACGGAGAAAGGGTTGAGTCGCGAAAGCCGACATGGAGAGTAGTATCAGAAACTACGTCCGGCCTGCTTCGAACTGAAGGGGGGTGGCGGCGAAACCCCCTCCCCCGCCACATATCTTCAGCTTGGCCCATCTGCTCGTAGACGGTGGTTTTTTATAGAGCTATCGACTGCACGCCAAACACGGACCGTGTCGGTACGTATAACTGACTAGAATCAGGACAGCTGTATGAAATCACTGTTTCGGAGGGGGTCATTTACCAATATTCTATACTGCTGAGCGAATGACAAAGGGTGTCACCAAGCAGCACCCGTTTTTATCACACTGACAACCCCACCTCATATATTGTCCAGATACCCACTAGATTCATACATTCTCTTCCAAAGATATGCTGGCCAGTATAGTTGACTTCTAGTGCCACCACACCCACATCCCTTGGTCTGAAAGAGGGACGGATGGTAGGAGGTACAGACTAGTCGATAGGGGGCGGGGAAGACGAGAGATCGAGGAGGAGGAGAGAGCGTGCGGGAGCGGCGTGTAACCTTTCCGATCAAACTCACTGTCCTGTTCCTTTCGTTGTGTTAGCCCGCCT
Source organism: Tieghemiomyces parasiticus (assembly GCA_027575765.1). Classification (NCBI taxonomy): domain Eukaryota; kingdom Fungi; phylum Kickxellomycota; class Dimargaritomycetes; order Dimargaritales; family Dimargaritaceae; genus Tieghemiomyces; species Tieghemiomyces parasiticus. The sequence goes on along the minus strand of JANBPT010000384.1, from coordinate 7,922 downwards.
TCCACTTTTCCTTTTCCTCGGGGTGGGGAGGAGGGGTTGCTGGCGCTTACTTTGGGAAGGAGGACTACTAAGTACGAAACTACGGTAAGCGACATCTCCAGCGGACTAGACTGATGCTTAGCACAACAGCTTGCTGATCCGTGGCTCTAGAAGGCGGCCCTTCACCTGTGGTTCGGGGTTCCTTCATTTCACATGGTTGATATTATCCCTTGATCACCCCAGTTTGAGGATGTTCATTTTCATCCCAAATTTTATCTCTACTTTAGACAGTATAAGCTTATTGACCGAAACAAGATCCGTAAGCAAAGATCGCAAACCTAATGCCTGCATCAGAGTAGATCCACTTCGCCGGTGGTCAGCTTTCCGTCGTGCCACTGCGACATATCCGCGCCATTTTCTTCCTGTCATACGCTATAGGCCAGGCACCTACCACCCTCTTGGCATTGGGACCATTCTACACTTGCCGCCCGGCTTCTGACGCCATAGATCAGAGTGATGTTGAGGTGGCTGCGCCTTTCCATGTAAAAAAGGCGCAACGCTAAGCCTTACCTCCTTGATATGGACACTCCTGTAATTCTGCCCAACTGCGCCAAGCTGCTACTCCCCCCCCCACTCTCCAATATTTAGCTCTATTTTTTTTAACTACTTGCATCCAATTTTGACATACTCCAACACTGTGCATTGTACACTCCCCCCTTCCCCGCATTGATTAGACCACACCCAATCGCCAAATATGGCGAATCAGGATAATGCTGCCCAGGTTTACCATAAGCTGCGCTCTGAGGCCTCTGCAGTAACCACAGCAGGCCCGGGTCAAGAGATGCAGGTCTGTCTCAAGGTTAGTAGAAACTGTTGTACGGCCAGCGCCGGGATGCTCGAGCCGTAGATGAGTATTTTATTGTTAATAAGCAGTACTCTTATTTTCATTAGTGGCGGATTTAATCCTCACTTTAGGTATTTCACTATGCGGTGGAGCTAACCTGCGCTTGTTGTCAGTGCGCCCCATTCCACCATACCTACCTATGCAGAATGTCCTACATGCCTTCGGTGATCAGGGTACCCCAGCGGCCTGCATCCTGAGCAAGCTCGGCCAACCCGACCAGCTGTACCCGGGCCGCCAGGGCCAGCTCTATCCGCACGGAACGTTGGGTGCCAGTCTTATGCCCGGCCCGGTGATAATCGAGTCCGCCCCGGCCTCGCTGTCATCGGAAACGCAGGCACAACACGACACAAGCATGGATACCCCCTCGGACGCCCTGTCGACGGCACCGCGACGGCCGCACGGTATTGGTGGGATAGGCAAAGGCGAAGTGCATACTGCGGCCCCCAAATTACCCGATCCCCCGCAGTTTTTGGCTAATAACCCACAGGCCAGTTACATCCTGGTCTACCGCGGTACCCCCGGCGATGACAAGAGCGGAATCTATTTTGAGCTTGATTTGCAGAACGAGAGGGTTATATCGGCTGGTAGTCTCGGGGACTTGCAGACTATCGAAGGGGGGAGTTCGAGCTAGACACATCCCGGGTTAACGCTGTAAATACCCAGGTTCTACATATGACCGGGTGATTTTGCCCGCACCGACACTTTCCACACCCCTCAATGTAATGCCCCTCATGAGTTGGACGCAGGTGGAGAGGGATATACCGCCCAAGCTTAGTTTACTCGCTTCCCGTCCGTGTTTCCAGCCACTTGCTAAATGGCTGACAGTAATATATCACAGATCGTACTTGTCGCTAAGTGCCTATGTCTATGAATCAGGCCATTAGTATCCCCTACCCACTTGGAAGAAGGCGCCAAGGTTTGGGGTGGCACATATTTGGCTAGAGTCGATTGTGATCTGAGTGAGTGGCACTGAAGAATTATGTGCCGCCAGCAAGGACCGTCGGGATGGCGAGAGAGCAGGAGGGCTGCAGACGGCCTAATGGACCACCCGGGCCACAAAAGCCTAGCCATCGGAAATCACCATCGCCGAGCATCCCTTTGTCAGCCGGCCGGCAGGGCCGATCTATCAGATCCCTGGGGGGAGAGGAGTGACGGTGGAAGGTGTGGAGGCAAGTCCAGGTAGCTACGGAAGAGACCTCGGGACTGCCGGAATAGGAGACGGCTAGAGGCCTGCTGTGAGTGGTCGTCAAAAATAATTGCTCTAACCAGTCGCGCTTCCTCAATGCACGCCGAAGTAGCAAATGGTTAGCTGGGACGATATACCCTAAAACTGTCCGGGCCTTTAGAACTATGCCTAGGGCTAAATATACTCAAAGGGCGACCCGTCCAGTTGCGCTTGCGAGGCCCGAATGTCACCGCTAGCGGCCTGGGTTGGCGTTTGTCGGTGACCAGTCGGCTATTCCGACGACATTCACACAGCTGGCCCGTGTCCTCGTCCCAAACCCAGCCCCGCCAGATATACTCTACAGTGATCACTTTATTCGGCCTGGGATCGGCCCGCCAGCCCCCTCTCCCCACGCACCATTGTTATCCCTCCACCCGCCCTCCATTCTTCATTTACCGCGCACCTGCTGTTGCTGGTCATGATGATGTGAAGAAGGGGTTGGCCAATCATGGTATTTTTAGTATGCGCCGGGACATGCCAGCCCACGGGTTAACTTTTTCGGCCATGGCGCTTGCGGCTGAGGAGGGCGCGCCAAAAGAGCGGTAAAGGTTAGAACGTGGGCGAGAGGGGCTGGTTGTTCCTTTTGTTCGCCGTCCATAGGGCCGGGCAACACCTCCCGCCCATCATTCCCGGCGAGCGAATGGTAGCCCACGCCGCACTGTTCTTGCAGGGTCTCGCGCGTTGCATTGATACGATGACCGTCTGCCCGCCGCCCTCCCTGTCCCTCACTCCCCGTGCTCTGGCAGCGCCCCCTCACCCCCCTTGCCCGCCGTACGACCGCTATGTGCATAGTTTCCTCGCCCTGGACTCGCCCGGCATACTCCCCACTTATGGCCTCTCGCTCTCTGCACGTTCCTGGTGCCTCCTCGCGCCTCTATCTTGTTTGCTACATCAGAACCACTCAGCTGCGCCTCGCCCAGCTTTTAGGACCTTACCCCAGCATCGGCAGCCCACCCACCCCTTTGACCATTGTCAGGCCCCTTCCCGCGCATCTTGCTCCTTGACCTTCCTACACCCACCCTTGTCGCCCTACTCATCACGGTACCCCTTCCACATTCGCCCTATTGCATCAACGCCTCCGCGCCATCCCGACCAGAGGATCCCAAGCACCTCTAAGTGCCCAGTCCAATTGCCCCTCCCGCGGCCAGCATTGTTCAGCCCGCCGGGTGCAATTTTAAACCTCGCAGCCAGCCCCGGTCTTGCCGGTGCAGCATACATCGCTAGCATCAGACCCCGCCACCTCGCCTCGCCCCCCACTGTCTGCCTGCCTGCGTTTCAGTAGTCAGCCTGCCACAACATTCACCCCGCCCATCTCCAAGTCTCCCACACCACTTCAGAGCGGCTTGGTGGGTTGCAGCGCCTCTTCCTCACTGTACCGGCCTATCACGGCTCCACCTATTCACTCGGCGGCCGACAGTCAACTTCCTTCTCCTTTATACGCTCCGCCCGTACTACCAAATACGAACCGACTTCCTCCGCCCCCAGCGTCAGCCGCAAAGTTTCGCCCCCCTCCTCCTCCTTCCATCCCGGCCCGGCAACACCCAACAGGCTTGGTATTGTCTCTGCGGCGTCCTAATAGCACCCTCCGGCCCACCTTTCGCCCTAGCGCTCCCCATTCCGACCCCACCACCACAACGCTTCTGCGCAAATGCCGGAACCAAACCACCTTCCGCGAATCGATGTGGGGGATTCAACGCCATCCGAGTTCTCCACCGCCCTGTACTCGGAACTAGCCAGCCGGACAGGGGTTGACACCTACCCTACTGCCGACGGCACCGGTAAAGCCGCGACCAAGACAGCCTTGCGGCCCAACCCGCACCGCCTACAGAGCTCACGGTCACGCCATTCACTCAAACAGACCCCGTACGGGCCGACGTCCCCGCTACCGCCACCTCTTAAGTCCATCCCAGCCTCGCCGCTCCCGCCCTTGCAGCCGCTCCGATACTCGCCCCTCGCGTCGCCGGTCCCCGTCGAAAGCCCTGCCGCCGCCACCCGTGACCTCCACGACACATTGTCCCGTCCCGGCTCGGGTGGCCAGGCCACCCCGGCCAATGACACGGCCTACCTGAGCCTCGCCCATCGCGCCGCCGCCAGCAGTGACCAGCTCGTCTCTGGGCCATCCGCCGGGCAGACGTCCCTTCCGCCCTCCCCGCCCACCCGACCATCGCCTTCCAAAACCAGTGGCGAGGCGAAGCACCCCGAATTCCATCGCCGTTACAAGTTCACCACTTCGACCAGCTCGACGGGATCCCTGCGCACCGCTGAGGCCGCTCGGGGTGACTCGCCTGGCGCCAAGTCCCAGGAGTCACGCACTGACACGTTGGTCGGGCTCGGGGCAGCGTCTGGCGCTGATCTCCTGGCTCTACCCGTGGCTGCCGAGCCCGGTACCAGTCCAAGACCACGTTCGCCTGTGCGGACCCATCCCACCGGTATCCTGGGCGCGCCGCTGCTCAAGTCCGCGTCACTTAGCTTGGACGACACGCTACCGGACCACTCGGATACCTCATCGGCAGCCGATTCGGACGCCCGTCCGCTCCGTGGATCGGCATCTACCCACACCGCAGCCGAACGCCACGACAGTTTTGCCCTCCTACTGGAACGGGTCCGGCAGACCCTTAATTCCACTAAGGATACCGTGACCTTCCTCCGGCGGCGGGCCTTAATTGAAGAGACCTACAGCCAAGGGATGCTCAAACTGACCCAGGACATGGCCAAGAACCAGCTCAAAGAGGACGTGCGCGGTGGGACCTACCGGGATGCCTGGGGCCACCTGATCGATCTGCATGAAGCCGTGGCCCTTAACCACCTCCGGTTGACTACCACCCTGACCGACATGGCCGACGAGTTGACCAGCCAGTACCGGGAAAAGGAGCGGCTACGCCGCCACCTTAAGGACAGCTCCCAGAAGCACAAGAAGGCCCTGGCCGACGCCGAGAAACACCTGGACAAGTTCCGCGAGAAATATGACCACTGCAGCGAGGATCTGGAAAAGGCTATCCTCAAGAAAAAGGCCGCCAATGACACCGGCGTCCGCAAGAATCGGTCCAAATCGGTCAGCAACACCGTTGCCATGATCCTAGGCCGGGACAGTTCAGTAGCCGATGTAAGTATTACTCTGTCTTTAACTTTGAGTAATTGAGGCCGCCATCCCATCGGGCCGCCGGAAATGGTCTGGTTACCACACAGTATTGGTTTGCCAACTCTCGCCCCTCTTCCCTAACCCAACACCTCCTACACTGTAACTTGGCATACCCCCCCTCCCCTCCCCTACAGTTGGAACGCGCTGAAAAGGAGGCCCGCTACAAGGTAGAAAACTCGAGCGACGCCTACCGATCACAACTGAGTTCTACCAACGCCGCCCGCCACGACTACTTCTCGGTCCTCCTTCCATCCATGCTCACCGCCCTTAAGAGTGTCGCTGAAGAGGGCGACCTCTGTCTCTCGCTCCACCTGGGTAAATACGCGCGGGCTTACGAGACCCTCCTTGCCGCCGACGCCACGGTGATCGCACCCATCAACCGGCCACCCGGGCCCCGGGGCGGCCTGTTGTCCGTGGTTGAGACCATCGACAACGAGGGTGATCTCACAGACTACTTGACCCGGACACCGCCTGCCCCGGTCAGCCGCCGGAAGGAACGGTTCGAGCGTGTGAGCAACCTGTCCCATGAATTCCCCTCCTTCGGGGCCCTCAAAGCCACCGAGAGCGCCAACTCGCCGGCCGCCGGCGTTCTATCACAGAGCACCCAGGCCCACCTCAACGCCAACCTGGGGGCGACCCGCTCCCTGACCAACCCGCCCCCACGGCCCACCTCGTCAACGTTCCCGCCAGCGGGGCTACGGCTCCCCCACCCGGCTGGGTTGGAAGCACAGACCGGCCGTGACCAGTCACCGGTCCCGTTCATCGTACTCACGTGTACAGCGTTCATCGAGAAGCACGGCATCAAGAGCGAAGGCATTTACCGCCTGTCCGGCCAGAACTCGGTGGTCAAGCAACTCAAGGAAGAGCTGGACACCACGGGCAAGGTGGCGCAGTTTGAGCGGCTGGATGCCAGTTTCGACGTGAACAACGTGTCCAGCTTCCTCAAGCTGTATTTCCGGGAACTGCCCAACGGCCTGGTTCCCGTTGAACTCTACGACGCACTAGCCAAGGCGGTGGAGGCACGGGACCCCTCGACGCGGCTGCAGCTCATGCAGCAGGCCCTTGCGACCCTGCCTAAACCCAATTACAGCACGCTCCGACACATGATCCTGCACCTGTACCGGATCCAGGAGTGTCAAAAGGTCAACATGATGAATATCAGTAACCTGGCCATCGTGTTTGGCCCCACCCTGATCCGTGCCCCGGACACCGCTAATCCCATCTCCAGTATGCAGATGCAGTGCAAGGTGGTCGAACAGATCCTCGAGTCGTGCCACGACCTATTCCAGCCCTTCACCAGCAACGATCTGTCCACCCTTGGCTGAAGTATAGCTCCTCCTCCTCCTTTTTCTCCCCCTTCCCTCCCTGACGACCCTTGCTTGGGGCCTTGATGGCCGTTTCTTCTCGCCTTTCCAGTCTTTGCTCCTGTGGTGCTGCTCTCACGTAATGTCTCCTCTCCGTGCGTCCGTGACTGTGTCACACTCTCCCTTTTATCCCGATTATATCTCCCCCCTCCTTTCGCCCTCCGACGGTGGTCATTTTTATTTTATTTTATTTTGCAAAAGACCGTTGAGACTGAGTCCGGCGGGATGATACGAGCCCCTCTTTTTCCGATCGTCATATCTAGGCGTTATAACATGTTCAATAATTTGCTCGTGTAAACGGCACCATGGCTGTTCAGCCCTTCTGACTTGGAATGGTTCCCGAACCCAGGGCCTGATATGAACAAAATATATATATTTAATAATTAGATCTTCAATGACGCTACATTAAAACACTGGTCAAACGTTGAATAGCCCATCATCATCGCTAGGCCATAGAAGCGACGAGACTATGCCTAGTTCCAGCTCCCGGATACCTTTGGGACACGCAGCCTGCCTCAAATTTCGAATGGCACATATACCGACACATTGCAATAGAATTAGCCAAGCCGCCCGTATCTTTGGCTATTGGTGTACCAGTGAAAGAGCGTCAACTGACTTATCTTACAACCCCCCCCTAGCTTATAATTTGACAAAGTTGGGTCAAACACGGATGCGTACAGGGCGGGTAGCTTTTCATTAGGCATTACAGGCAGGATATATTTGGAAGAAGGAGGTGGGGTAGGTGGGAGGTTGGCAAGGAGAGTGCAATCCAGGCGGGCCAAAAGGATAGAAAGGAGCCAAAAATTGGTATGCCCAGTGAGGAGGAGGAAAGGAGAGCAGGAGAGGGAGGGAGGGCGAAGACAAAGGATGAGGCCGTAGGCCGAACAAGCGCAGGAGGACTAGGCGGGCGTATGGATATGAGGTCGGTGTCTAGGAAGGTGGGGAGGGATAATAGAGGCCATAGTCACGCGTCGTCTAGAATAGGGGGCGGGAAGGGTATGAGAAAGCCAAGGCACAGAGGTTAAACACAGAGGGGCTGGGAGGCGGAGGAGTGGGAGAAGGCCAAGGAGGTACCGAAGCTATAAACGAAGGGATGATAGCAAATACAGGTCGCAGAAAGAGTGGTCATGGGGAGGGAGGGAACAGAGATCCTCTACAGCTGGGTGGCGGCCTTCCGCACGTCGGTGGTGTACAGGGCTAATGGTACGTCATCGTCCTCGTCGTCGCTGACGGCCGCCCCCGTCGGGGGTTGGTAGTAATCGACTCGGTGCCCCGATGGTGAGCCGGGCGGGGGTTGCGGAGATCGCGGCA
>JANBPT010000383.1:0-39334 GCA_027575765.1 Tieghemiomyces parasiticus | reverse complement strand
AGATGACTTACGGTAGTAGGCAATGGCATTGCTGTCGGTGAGGGTCTGGCCCTCGGGGGTCTCGAATCCGGGGGTCTTGCCAACGGGGAACTTAGCGAGGAACTCGGGCTTGGTGCGGTCTTCGTTGGTGAACTCAGGGCAGTTCAGCTCGAGGCCGAGAACCTCAGCAACGATGCGGGCCTTGTAGGCGCGGAAGTTCACGGCCGGGGAGTAGAGGGTACCGATGGAAGGCATAGTGGATAGCGTAGTAGGCAGGCGGTGGGAACAAAAGGTGTACAGATAATGGGCAGAAACTTGCTTAAGCTGGGTCCCGAATGGAGGAAGGGGCACTGCGTTATGTAGTGGCAGGTCTTAGCGTTGAACCAGTCGAAGCTGATGGAAGGGCGGGGGGAGCAACGGGTATGAAAAATTTTCACGCTGCAGTGACAGGCCAGAGGGCACAACAGGTGGGTGGAGTATATCGCCTAATCACACCAGAACCCCATCCCCCCAACTCGTTTACCTCAGCCAGCGGGCCAATTGGCGCAACAGGTAGACGGCGGGGCGATCACACCCATCAATCGTACCTCGCCCATCAAAGAGGCGAAGAAGGGAAGGAATTTTGGGTGCGGGCTAAGGGACGACTACTGGTGGGGTGGGGGAAAAAAATAATCCATGCATTGTAGGCTGCGAAAAAAAAAGGTGTCCCATTGGAGCTTCACTGAAGGAAAAACAGGGCAGATGATGGAGCAATTGACTAGCCGTTGTAGCGAAAGTACAACGATATGGACTCCCAAAGCGGAGAAGGGGCCACAGCTAGTTTGTGTAGCCACCTCAACACTGGGTATGGAGGTGGGGTTGGCCGTTAAGGCGGTGGTAAGCATGGCCATGCTGCCATTTCGCCGGCCAAGTAAGCAGGGATGTTGCTTGGGCTCCTCCCCTAACCTTTAACCGTTAACAGCAGAATGGTTCAGGAGTGACCGTCCTCATATTGATCATTCCCCTCCCCCCAAAAGAACTACGAATGTTATCTGCTGATGCGTGTCTATGGGTACTCTTGACTAGGTACCACACGTCGTAGAAAACGTCCAGCTTGTCAATTTATAGCCAGCATATAACGCTAGACCTTGTCGAAATACAAATATTGCTTTGGAATCTAAGGCGTAACTTGAGCTACTTTGTGAGTGCCGTCAGCCCTACGTCGATAGAGCCCCGGAACCGCAGCCCATGGCGCGGAGTACACCGGCCAGCCGCTCCACCGCAGGTTCAAAATCGTCCGGATTGGTGATGGAGAAGGCCGCCCGTAGGTAAGGCTCGTTGGACCGGGCTGCGCGGTCGATTTGCCCTGCGAACAGGTATCCAGGGATGGCAATGACCTTGGCCGCAACCAGGCCCTGCAGCAGCGACTGCATGGGCTGATCATCGGCACCCGTTACGCCCGCGGGAAGGCGCAGACGGAACCACACAAACATCCCGGCGTCGGGGACCACGTAATCCACGAGGCCGTCGAGGTGCCTGCTAACCGTATCCAGGAACCGGTTGCGACGTTCGTAGTATCCATGCTGCAGACGACGCAGGTACCGGGCGAACCCGTCGTGGCCCCAGTGACGGGTGAGCAGTTCAGTAACGATGGCCTGGGCCGGTCCGGCCGGCTGCTGTGTTGTCGTCTCGTGGTGGTATTCTACGTAGGGCAAGAACTGTTTGCTGGCCGTCAGCCAGCCGGTGCGGAATCCCGGGCCCAGGGTCTTGGAGAAGGAATCGAGTCGAATCACCCGGCCGTCCACGTCCAGGGCCAAGAACGATGGGATCAGACCAGAGAGTCCCGGTTGGTCGCCCGCGGTCAGCGGGGTCCTACGCTCTGCCGGGGGTTGGTAGGCCGCGTACTGGAGGTAGTAGTAGGGGTCGTCTTCGAAGATCATAACGTTGAACCTCTGGGCGAGGGCGTAGATGGCCCGGCGTCGCTCGATCGGCATGGTGACCCCCGTGGGGTTCTGGCCCGTCGGGACCAGGTACATCATTTTAGGTCGGGGCCGGTCGGCGGGCCAGGTGGTGAGAACACGTTCCAGGTCGGTCGGACACATGCCGTCACGGTCCATGCGAATCGGAACTGTGGAGATATTGTGGCTGGTGGCAGTATCCACAGCGGCCGGGTAGGTCCACTCGTCCAGCAGGAGGGAATCACCGCCCGATCCAATTAGACCAAGACACTTAGCGAGGCCGTCGGTGTTGCCCACGGTAGCGATCACGTCCCAGTCGGCGTAAGGTGGGTGGTGGAGCGCCGCCGTGTGTGCGCGAGCAAAGGCCTGGTACCCGCTAATACCACGGGTAGTTCCGTATTGCATGGACCGCGCCACTGCCACACTGGCCTCCGCGGGGGTGGCTCCGGTCGCCGGCTCAAACGGGATGGTCAGAGGAACCTCAGTGGGACCGTCGTCGTCCAGACTAGGTACCGTGACCGTGAGGGAGCGTATAGCAAAGGTGTGTGGGTGGGGCTGACCCGCCGCCAGGGATAGCATACCTGGGAGGTTAAAGTACGGGTAGAGGGTCTTGATGGGGGTTTGAGTGCGGCGCGCCGCGTCACCCAGCAGTGACAGGAGGTTCAGGGCCTTACGCTCCGGGGCGACGGCCTGGGTTACATCGGACGGGGACATGGCGGGGTGGTCTGCAGTGGCGTAGTAAGGCGGGGTAGCGGGTGGGTAAGTTATAGGCACTCTCTTTGAAGTTTGGGTCCCTCTAGCAACTGGGTTGCGGGCCAAAGGTGGTCCCCTGTGGCGAGGGGCGACCGACTCGGTATGCTGAGGAAAGCCAGACCCCCTTCAGACCCCTGGGCCCTTCGCCTTACGCCACTGGGCTGGGTGTCGTTGGTACCTTGAATGAGGGGAATAGGGTGAGGCGAGGGGATGAGCTAAAGGTTATTGCGTAAAGGACGCCAGTTCCAGTAAGGACAGAAGGGAAGGAGGGAGGAGTGGCGAAAAGTGAGTAACATGGCAGGAGAGGTCAGCGGTCACCATGGTGTGGATACCAGGGAGGCCCCTATAGGTGCTCAGGCCGTCATTATCCGGGTAATATCTCGGCCGTGACTCACTTTTTGTAGCATGGCCCCGGCCTCGCTACTGATATGCGGTTGAAAAAGTGGCGAAGGGGATGAGCCACCCCCCCCTCCAGCCAGCTAGTCTGCTGAGCCCTATACGAACGGTGAGGGAAATTTACATGGCCACCTCACCATTCACTCTTCCGCCGCAGATTGGGCCAACGCTTAGCAATAAACCCTCCGAATAGATCACGCTCCCTCGCCATGTCCCATTTGCCTATTCTCTCGACACCTTGGGCCATGCGGGCAACGGCGGCCTACCGGATCGCAACCTGGGGCCCCGGCCGGGTGGGCTGCTTAGCTGTGCCGCATGTAGTGTCTAGCCGTGGTCTCCGTACGCCAGCCCGTGGCCAGCGGACTAACGGCCAACCCCGGTCCCAGGCAGCCCTTATCGTTAAGCCGGACAGCGTGGCCAGGACGAGCCCCGAACTTGCCCAACCATCTTTGACCCCGGACACCATACAAGACCCAACCTCGTGCACCACGGCTCCGACTAAAGAATCGAAGACACCCGTCCGCACCCCGAACCACGAGCATGCCGACCGGATATTTCGCAAGCCGGCTTTCTTTATCAAATCTGCCACTACCCTGAAACAGATCAATGGCTTGACCGCTCCCGAGGTCGTGTTCCTGGGGCGGAGCAACGTGGGGAAGTCGTCCCTCATAAACGCCCTGGTCAATCGTAAAGGACTAGTCAAGACCTCAAGCAAGCCAGTAAGTACGGCATGGACGTATGTGGTACATAGTTTGGTCTTCCATCTCCCTCCCCTAGAACCCATCATCCAGCGGACCTCGACGGTTTCCCCCTCCATAAACGAGGTGCTTAACGTGCCGTCGGTTCGTTACTAACTTCACTGCCAAGCCTCACCACTCTCACACTCGCTCTCGTCCAAACCTCTGCCCGCAGGGCCACACCTCACTTATGAATTTCTTTGGGCTGGCACCCGTTCCGCCCCACTCTAGCGTATTAACCCTTGTTGACATGCCCGGTTACGGCTTCCGTTCACGACGCGAATGGGGGAAGTTTATCCTCAGTTACCTCAGCGAGCGCAACCAGCTCTGTGGCGCCTACATGTTGATCGATTCCAAGGTCGGCGAACTTAAATCCTCTGACCACCACATGATTGAACTGCTAACCAAGCACCAGATCCCCTTCCAGGTCGTCCTTACCAAGGCTGACAAGGCCAAGGAGACCGACCCGGTCGTTAAGAAACTCACCGCTGAATTGAGCCAGAAATCGGCCTACTTTGTTCAGCCCATCATGCCAGTCAGTGCCCGGAAGAAGTTAGGCCTGACTGCCCTACGGCTGACGGTGCTCATGACCTGTAATCTCTCCCCCTCGGCCATTTAAACCATAGCGGGAACACTACGAACTGTTTCCGCAGCTATCTATCGAATTTAAACGCGGTAGCTGAGCTGAAGAATTGAAATACAGGATGAAAGATCTCCGTTTGATTGTTTATTCTATGAACGTCATACTTAGAATATCCGCTGTCCACTCGACATCTGACCCTTTTCTACCAGTAATAGATTGACACGAGTTGGATACAGCCGAGTAGCAATTTTCATGAGTTGACATGCACTGTACGATGGGGTGGGCAGCGGGGGCTGGTAGTGCCTCGACCAAGGCGCGTGGTAATCTCTTTCCAGCATCCAAGCGCCAAATCAGTAGCCTGATCCACCGGATCCGATCTGATGGACGCGGGAACTTGTTGGTGAATAACAGTACATCACGCTGGTGAGTTTGAGAAGATAGGCATGGAAGCAGAAGGTAATTTTAGTGGTCTGTCCAGTCCTCAGTTCGAGATTATTTTTTTCGTTATAATGACACAAGATGTGCCTCCCAAGCGAAGCCCCACATGCCGTAAAGAGTCGCAAGCGGGTATTAGAGAGGAGGCCGGGGCGGTTTAAAAACCGTTCGTTAGAATTATTCTCGATCCATATATTGGGACCACAGCTTGAAGTGTGAGTAGCTGCGTCCCGGTAAAAGGATCTTAGAATGTAAGGAATTAAAGACGGAGGCGGGCCCCTCGCGATTTTATTGGCGAAGGCGGAAGATCTGAGGCCATGGTCCACTTATGGGATATTTTGCCCTACCTAGTTTTCTTTTTTCCGGTGCCATTTCTAGGCTGGCTAGCAATTAGGGACCAGTTGGCTAGATAGAAAGGTACTCTTTTTGCACTGCACAGGCGATTGATGCCGTGTGTGGTATATCAGGTGACTTTCTACCTCATGATGGTTCCCAAGGTACTATATTTATTACCTCCCAGCTCTCCCGTAAAGCCAAGGATGTAGTGGCGGCTCGGTAGCCTTGTCTAGTCCCTGAAACGCTATACGCCCCTACGGCGTAGGCCTGCTGGCGAGGCTAGAGCACAACTAGCGCCTTATTTCCCTACCCCCCTCCTCCACGGCATCCTCCAGGTATTGAGAGCATTGGTGAGAGCCATTAACGCTCAGCACAGTCTGACCGCCTGCTGCCTTGTAATGAAGCCGCTCACTCCTCTATCAGTTCTCTTTGAATCAGGGTATAGCGCGATGCCCCTTTCTTGTTACACCTTGTGGCGGTCTCACCCGCGAGTCGATCACAGTTACTGAGCTCCTAACGACAACGTGGCCCGGGCCCGGGCACGGCTTTTCCTGCCCAGCCGCTAAATGGGCTGGGGAATTATCGGGTGCCAAGTTCCTAGACAAATAGCTGCATGGCAGATGGGACCTTTCCCTTCGCAACGTCCACTGTACAATGATGTAGAGGCATGCAGCTGTCACCATAACCCTTAGGTGTCGGGGGCGGACAGATAAAGGGCTGAACGAAGGAGAGCTCACGGCCAACCAGATGCCAAAAAAGGGAAAGGGGCAAGGGTGGCAAGTTTCTGCAACCCTCCCCCACACACACGCTTGGCCACTGGTCAGTGTCACGGTTGTCGTTGACCAACTTTTAGCCTGCTCAGCTTTTTTTTTTTTTTCACGCCGACCCGCGCCTTGTTGAAACCCCACCTCCTGCCTTCCTCCTCCTCCGCACTGACCGTCCTGGTAGATTCGATACAGCCGCTCCGCCTTTACTTTTCTGCATCGCATAATTGTCACTACCCAGCCGCCATTCTTTTCCAGCCATGGCGATCAAGCACCACGAGGCGGCCCCTCTGATGGTGAGTATGCCGCAGTTCAGGTTGGATATTTTTTAGTGTCCGGTTCGGCTTAGGGCGTGCGGCCCTTATCTCCCAGGTCGTAGACATCCCGAAGTATACTGGCGTCGACCGAATGCGCCGAGGCTAACCCAGCCCACATACATTCCTATTTCCGCTCTCCAACGGCGCCCCTCGACAGGCCCAGTTGCAACAGCACGAGTCTCTATTCAGCACCATTTTCAGCCATATCCCACCGACAGCCTACAACGGTGAGGAAGTCGACGCTGCTGACACGGTAAGTGCTCTCTTCAGGCCGCTTGCTATCCAAGTCACGGCTTACATTCTAACTAGTACTTTCCACCCTCATTATTCTTAGCTAACCTGCCACGTCGAACCATTCTGGCCTCTACTACCTACTTTTTATCCCGATAGACCAACCGCTTTGCTAAACACGTCAAGAAGGTGCAGCCCAAGCAAGAAAAGCAGTTTAAACTGAAATTGACCCGGGTAAGATTCCAGCGCTCTCCCTATGGTTTTTGCCGCTTCACTTGTTCCGAACGAGAAAATAGGAGGCAGGTCTGCTGTCCCCCCACCGTATCGGCTGTCCACCATGCCCAGGAGCCCATCCACTTACCAACGCGCCATCTGCCCCACATCCTTCTTCATTATCCCGCCTTGCTATGATAGTCGCAAGTCACCCCGACGAAGAAGGCCAAAAACGATGAGGATGACACATCCGTTGCCGATATCATGACACCCGTTTCCCTGGACTCGGGATCGCAGACCGACGAAGGTAGGTCGTCCTCGGCAAAACCATCCCATACCGGAGGTCCGATATAGAGTCCGCCGCTGGTCGTTTCATCTGCCCTTCGCTGTCGTAACAATGCTCATGAGTTATTCAATCCCCTATCGATTCCCTTTGACCACCAGGAGACGCCAGTGCTATCCAGCCTCTGGCCAGCGGGGGCGCGGATGAACTGCGTTCCCGGCTCAAGGACCGTATCGCCCAGCTTCAGACCGGCCGCCAATCGCACACTTCCGACAAGGCCGATTTCAAGGCGCGTCAGGCCATCAGGGAGAACCGGTTGAAGCGGAAGCGGGCCGAGCGGGCCCAGGCCGCCCGAGACAAGGTAACGGCGAACCGGCAGCCGCCTCAGAGCCTCTCGGCACTGCAACTTCCCGAGGGAGACGCGTCCGGTAAGGGAAAAGCCGCAACGAAGGCGAGCGGCAAGGCGCCCAAGCGGGCCAAGACCGTCAAGGAGAACATGTCCTTCGGCGCGCTGGACTTTTCGGCGGCCGACGAGGTGAGCCCCAGCGTCGAACAGTCACACGGGCGGGTAAAGGACCTGGGCAAGCGGGCCAAGACGGCCAAGGTGGATGAGACGGGCGGGTCGGCGGCGGTGCAACTGGCACGGGCGGAGGCCAAGCAGGCGAAACTGGCCGCCCTGGCCGAAGCCAATCCGGAGCAGTACCAGACGGCACTCGTCGAAGATGCGTGGAACCGGGCTCTCCACCAGGCCGAGGGTCAAAAGGTGCGTGACGACGTGGGTCTGCTCAAGAAGGCCGTCCGGCGGGAGGAGTCCCGCAAGCGCAAGAGCGCCTCGACCTGGGACGACCGGAAACGCAACGTGAGCGACTCCATCCAGAAACGGCAGCAGACCCGTAACGATAACCTGCAGGCTCGCATCGATGCCAAGAAGGACCGCAAGCGGGGTATCAAGCCCACCAAGACGTCAAAGAAGAAGCAGCGTCCCGGTTTCGAAGGCGGGGCTGCCAAGTTTGGCAAGTCAAAGGACAAGACGCGGTCCAAGTAATTTAATATTATTATTGTTTTTTTTCCATACATCTTCTCTATCAATACATGGTGGATCTGTTGTTTTCTTTTAGTCCCATTGGGCTTAAGATGGTGAAGAGGTTGGAGGATGGAGGGGGTTGGTGGGGGGTGCCACAACCTCAAAACCGACCTCGGGACCCCACCCCCCCCCGTCTCAATCTCTCTCTCCACACACACCACACTTTTCTCCATGTCCACTGTTCTACATCTCTCATGCACGCAGTTTTCCTTTCTCCCATCGGTGCCACCTTTACTGCCCATACCGTTGTTGCCAACCTCGTCCTTTTTCCTACCTGGTCCCCACCTCCTACTATCTATAGATCAGCCTCCCCTCCCTCCACGCACGCACCCAATATTTACCACTTCAACCCAAATGCCATATGTAATGAACATCATAGCCACCACGTTAGAGGTCGCGGATAAATTTACCCGATTCCGATCGGTCAACTCCCCTAATCCGAGCTAGGGCAGACCCTTCCTCCCCTCCTAAACAAGCCGCGGTAATCCGCCCTGCTTCTAAGCTGCAGCCTACACACACACACACACGGGTTGCTAGGCCAGGACGGCCGACCCTCCCCCCGGGAGGGAGGTTTTCCTTGACCACGAATCCTTCATAAACCCTTGACAAAAAGGTGCAATTATTTTACTGATGTGACAGGCGGCTAATGCCGGGCCATCTGAAACAGAGCGGTGCCGACCAGATTGACAAGTGACATGTGGTCCGTCAAACAGCCGCAGGCGCAGATAAATAATAACTGGATCAAGAGAGGTGAAGGGGAGGGGCAGTCGGTATTGACATCATGACATGCTAAAGGTAGAGGTAGTAAATAAGGTAGTGAATGGAAGAGCGGGAAAGGTAGAGTGGGGGTGGTGAGAAGTCGTCGGCTGGGCGCCAGAGAGAGCCACTATAAATTTTCTTGGGATAAAAGAACGGTGAACCGATCGGATGGTTATAAACGCCGGGGGGGGGGAAAGTAAATAAAAGAAAATAAAAACACACGAAATACAGAGTCCGATCAGGAAACGGTGAGAAGACGTTAAAAGGATAGGCCATAAAGAAAAAGAGAGGGGAAGGAAAATCTAGCCCCGGCTGTGGTGCTGTTGCTCCTGCGGGAGGTTGGCGGCGGTCAGGCCAGGCGACATGATGGGGTTACGCCGCGGAGTCACGGTGGTGATGAAAGATTCCGGGGCCGGGACGGAGGCGGCGCGAAGGTGGGCGCGCTGTTCGGGGGTCAAGCCGGCGGTGGTGGGCGACACTAGGCTGTCAATTTCAACCGATCCGGCGGCGGCCCGCATATCGTCAACGGTAGGCGGGGTGATGCTCAGCACCGGGCGATCGGCCCCGGCGGCGGGCGAGACGGCGCCAGGAATGCGCACGGGGGCGGCAGGTGCCACGCCCTCCAGGGAGAACTTGGCGGGCTCGCCGCGGGAGGCCGGCGGGGACGGCACGCGGGTGAAGAACGTCTGGGGCGAGGTGAGGGTGCCTAGGGCGCGGCGCATGTGCGAGGTGATGTACTGCAGGCCAACCTGGTAGCTGGCGTTCATCCAACCGAACCCTTCGCGGGTCACGAATTTAAAGTCAGTGCCTACGTTGCCGTACTCCACCTTGACCTGGTGGGTGAGGTTCACCACGTCGAACTTCTCGGGCACAACGCCATTGAAGTCCACAAAAGACTTGGTGATGGTGTACAGCCAGCGGTAGGCCAGACGACTGGCCACGTCGTTGTAGTTGTAGCGGCGCATGGCCTCCCAGCCCATGATCTGATGCGGGGCCCAGCCGAAGGGGTAGTCCCACTGCCGGTTGGGGCGGTCGAGCGAGATGACGCCGCGCGACTCCTCGGTACCGCAAACCAGGCCACCAATGACCTCGAACTTGGGCAGGGCCTGCTCCAGCATGCGCTGGGCCTTGCGTTCCGAGGCGCAACCGGCCCACATGGTGTAGAAAGTGGTGACCGACTCGTAGTCAATCATCTGACGGAGGCGCACATCGTAGTCAAAGTAGAGGCCCTTCTCCTCGTTCCAGCAGTAGCGGTCCAGGGCCTCGCGGCGGCGGGTGGCGCGCTCGAACCAGATGTGGCTGGTCTCGACGGTGCCGTCGGCCAGGGTGAAGGTGTCGTCAAACACGTCGCGGATGCTCTCGGCAATGTCAATTTCGTACTTGTAGAGCAGGGCGTTCAGGTCCACGGTGGCCAGGTCGGCACAACGCTTCTCGAGACGGTAGGTAGTGTCGTGACCTGACTCGCGCACAGCGCGGTCGTGGACAAAGTAGCGGTCGAGCTTGGGCTCCTGTACTTTGCCCGTGTTGTAAAGGACCTTATACTCGTCGATGCTCACGTTCATCGCGTTGGCGAAAGGCTCCAGGATGTGGTCAAAGTGGGTGGACTCAGTCTCCGGGGGCATTCCGATGCCGGTGGGGTGGAAGCACGAGAGGCCCGTGCGGTCGTCCAAGCGGGGCTTGACCATCCACACGGTGTAGTACTCCTTGATGGCGGCGGTCAGGGCCTTGTGCAGCCAGGCGGCGTTGGCCGGGCCATCCTCGGCAGGCAGCCGCTCAAACACCTTGAGGGCCATGTCGGTGAGGAAGGGCGGCTGGGACCGGGTCAGGTAGTAGCTACGGTTGGCGTTGAGGATCTTGCCGTAGTGGCGGATGGAGTAGATAAAGTTATCCACCATGTTGCGGGCCAAGTCGAGGCGGCCGTCAATGATCAGGGCCAGGGCCTCAAAGTAGGAGTCCCAGCCGTACATCTCGTTGAAGCGGCCACCGGGCACCACAAAGGAAACGGGCTCAAGGTGGGTGCGGCCGGTCTCGTCAACGTGAGTGCGGATGTCCAGGGACAGGATACCGGGGCGGTCATTGATGCTCTTGACGTAGGTGGGGGTGATGTCCTCAGGGAGACGAATCAGCTGCAGGTTGAGGTGCGGGCGGGCCTCCACGATGGCAGCGTAGTAGTTGTAGGCTATATCATCGTTGTACGGGATGTAGATGCGCGGGGTGTGATCGGCGCCCAGGTTCTTCGGGTCAGCGCAGATGATCTCCAGGCCGTCGGCATCGATGCGGCGGGTCAGACCGTCCCAGAAGTGGTACTTGATCATGCGCGACAGGCGGTCGACGGGGTTCTCGTTAAGGCGTGACTCGTCGATGACAATGTGCTTGCGACCGTAGTCCTTGGCCAGGGCCAGCTCTTGCAGCAGGTTGGACAGCATGTAGGTTCCGCGCACGTCGAACTTGTGGAAGCCACCCGAGTCGGCGGTGCCCACCTTGAGCACCTTAGGACCAGCGTCGTTAACGGTGATCTGGAAATCACCGTCGGTATCTTCCTGGGCCAGGATGAGGTTGGCGGTCTCGTCCACGTCGATCAGGAAACGGCGAGGCTTGCTGGCCTTCTCGTCATGGGAACCGCGCCGCCGACGACGGTAGCGGGTCTCAGGGGCAGACTCCAATACGGCCTGGCGCATTTCGGGGCGCTCGGTCTGGGTTGAATGACAGGGGGAAGGTGGGTGAAGGAGCGCATGGGAAAAACAGTGGGGTGGGACGGGGGGGGTGCGGGCCAAGGGTGGTGTGGTAGAAAAATTGACGTCATTGGCGTAAGGCACCACGATAACCAGTAAAAGGGAGTCGGACAGACCGGAGTAATGCACGCGGGTCAGTCATACGGGCGGCAGCGGAAGGCGTCACAAGGGAATAGTGGTGCGTAGACGGAGGGGGAGGGGGGGATGAAGGTTAGCGGGCGGTTTAGTTAGGTTGAAAGCGGAAGATAATCGCCCTTATTAATGCCGGTGGCGGCACGATAAGACAAATGATAAGTCCAATCACTCGGCGCGGGAAAGCAAGACGGCGACCCCATCCCAGCGGATGAAGGGGGAGGGGTCCCGCCAGGATTGGTGGGCGATAAATCTTGCTGAACATAGAAGTTGGAGTTCACCAGGAGGAGGGGTAGGTTGAGGCAGACCGGTTCATTTCAAGAATAGGGGACAACGGCTGACTGCTGATGGGCCACCAGAGGCCACCGTTAATTGCCTCACCCTCCCCTCCTTCCTCCTTTTTGGCTAATGCATCTATCCACCCCTTCCCCTAGAGACTCCGTCGAGGGTATTTAGCATCAATTAGGTAAACTTACCGTGCTGAAGGTACGGGTGCGGTTGAGGGCTGCGTTGCCGTGGGTCGAGTAATACTCGCCGGCCGGGGCGTTGGCAGAGGGTCTTTCGGCGTCAGTCATGGTAAACGAAACGCAATGGTGCAGAAGGTAGGTGTGGGTAAAACTGGGAGGAGGGGACACTGGGGACTATGAAGAAAATAGGAGCCGGTGTCGAACAATAGCGGGAGGAGCCTAGGGTGTCAACAAATATAAATGGACTGCAGGCCAAACCTGGATAATGAGTGCGAGATATAAAAAAAAACAAGTGTATAGTGTTCGGGGCGCAGGAGCGACAAGCGGTGGGGAAAGTGAGGGAGAAAAAATTGAAGGAGTATAGGAGGGTACGGGTGTGTGGCGGGGCGAGTGTGGTACACGCGGTGGAATAGGGGAAGCCAGGCGGACCAGGCGTGGCGCGAATAAGGTCAGCGATGAGTGGCCCAAAACACAAGGCGAGAGGTTACGACGTAAGCGGGCGGGTCACGGGCAAGGTAATAGTACGTCGGCCGCACGTTAGGTGGGAGGGAGGGAGGGAGGGGAGATGCGGATGGTGGAGATACGGTGGAAGAGGCAATGTGGTTAGTCAATGCTGTGGCAACGAAAAGTCGGTGCGTTGAGGCGGGTAGGTCGAGGCTATCAGGCGGGACGCGCAGGTAGGGTCGTCTACAATGTAGTCTATTAAAGTGGCCAGGTTTCTGCACCTAGGGCGGTTAGGCGGAGAGAGCGGTAGGCGGCTAGACATCTGGGCCATACCATGAAGGCAAATAGGGCGAATGTCTAAACTCTCCGTGGCAGGGACGTGGCGTGCGTAACTCACCCAGAAGGTTGCGACGGTGGAGCGGAAGTAAAAAAAGAGGGGGGAGATAGACGGTTGCCTCCGTTCGCTACAAACGAAAGGAGGTCAGGAAAGATGGAGGAGGAGATAAAGTGCGACGGCTGGCAATAAGACAACGCGGCGCAAAGGAACGCACTAGGAAGGAGAAAATAGGTTTACTGGTGAGTCAGAACGGGACGGCGCTGGCGCGGGTTATATAGGACAGGGAGGAGACATGAAGCAAGCGCATATAGGGCAGGGGAGAATGTGGGGCGGGCCACTGTAGCCTGGCCCCCCATCACCTCACCATCAGCCCAGTTCACGGTGGCCCGTCATCTACCGCTTATCCTCTGATAAGGGTGATTTATCATCTCCCACTCCGCGTCAGCCGTTATCTCCCTCTGGCATTTACCCACCCGCATCCAAGAACTCGACCCTCACGACTGCCGCTTTCGTTTTTTAGCAGTCGTTCTCGGGGTCCACAGTGTTTCGTCGGGGCTGAGCGCTGTGGTGGCCGGGAGCCGCCGTATGCACTTCCCCACCTGGGAAAGGGGACATCTGCGAGGGAGGGGGTAAAAGTAGGGTCCCTAGGACAGGGTCGCACCGGCCATAAGCGAAGTGAAAGGGAGAAGAGCGGCTGGACCAGGCCCGTACGACCCTGTCCGGCAGGTGGGCTGCTGGTAACCCGTCCAAAGAGAAACCAACCCCTGTATACTAGAGTGTCCTATGGGGGGGGAGTTATCGCGCGAGGCGCACCCTGCCTGGGCGGTGGTGGAAGGCCCCGTCGGCCATCCCCCAGGCCTGCCTCTCCTCTCCCCCCGCTCGTCATTTTTCTACCACCACTCGCCCACGGTGGCACCTGAAGACCCTTACGCAAGCGCCCACCTGGGGCTGCAGAATGCGTTATTAGAGTAGCGTAGCCTGGGCCTTGCATGTCTAGGCCCAGTGCTGAATATAGCCACTCAATGTTGCCGTTGTCCCCTCACTACCGTCGGGACGGAGCCCGGGAAAGACGAGCAGTTGGCGATCCAGAACCAATATACTGTTTAGTTAACGTTGCAGCAAGGCCGTGTCTGTTTGGCACGCCCGTAGTCTGGACAATCGCATCGAGCCTGCCCAATGGCTTGGACAGCGTTTGAGCTGCTGATCCATTTCCCGCAACCACAATACAGGTAGCATCGGCTCACTGCCGCCCACAGGCTGACCCCCCCCTTGCCAAGCTGCCACTGGTGTAGTGCCAGAAAGCGTGGAGAGGGGACGTCGTGGTTCAGCGCGAGGCTTGCAGGCCGATTAGACAGCCATGCCTCTGGTCCGTCCCCTCCGCTTCATGCCAGCATGGCTCGACGGGATTGTAGGGGGGACTCATCAAGGACCGGCCAGGTTGTAGTATAATGACAATTCCATAACAAGGTTTACTGAACCAGGGAAATAGGGTAAGCAGGTCACCACGGCTGCGGGCCAGGCGTTGCCAATCGCACCGTGGGGATGGAGAGGTGCGTCTTCAACCCATCGATTCACCGTGGAGTGAAAGGTATGCCAAAATGGCCATATTTACGTCACTGGTGCGGGAAATGGCCTGGGAATGTAGAGGGGCAGCGATGGCCACCCAAGCAAGTTTAATTGAAGAAAAAAATCTACTGGCCCCGGCCGCGAGATTAGGTCTATATTACTGATAGGCCGTATAAAATCTATAGCTGGCGATTATCGGTCAGATCCCCCGCCGGCGTCATCTGCGTGGCGCCGCGGCAAGCTGCATCCCCCCCCCACGCTATCCCACATCAGGATGAATTCGCATGCCCACGCCAACCGCCACCGGCCGGTCCATGATGTGCTGTTTTTTATTGATGTTTTTAGAGTCTAAGGGTCCCGGGTGGCACAGCCCAATTTTGCTACGGACCGAGCCACTTTGGCGATTTTAGGAACCCCAGCCCTGTGCCTTCGACATCGATAGATTCGCGCCCACACTGATTCCAAAGGGTCCACGGCGCCAATCGTGAGGAGGGGGCAGGGTTGCAAGGAGCGACGCCAAGTGCGAATGCAGGTCGCCATAGCCACCTGACCCATTCCCCTCCTCCATCTGCCTCACGCAATGTTTCTGGCCCTGCTTTATCGCGCCTTTGGCCTGTCACACCGCACCAGATACTGCACACCGATAAAGCGACGGACCGGTCGGAGGTTTAGTTTAATCAAGGGGTGCGTACCAGCTCATGCCAACCTGACCGCCTTCCCAGGATCACCGTCTCGACCTACTGTCTCCCCCCCCGCAGCGTATTGCTAATGGTGGTGGCTGAACCGCAGCGGCAGGTCTGGCGGGTGAGGCTTTGGGCAGTAGAGAGTGGTGGGGTTGCGATGCGCATGGCTACACCGTTGCTACCAAAGGCGACACCGCCACAGATGGCACCAAGCCCTTTGTTTTCACGTGGAAAGACCAAGGCCCTGCTGCGACGCGGTGTCGTACAGCACAGCCAAAGTAAGGAAATGGGAGCCGTGGTTGGTGAACGGGGGGGGACTCTCCAGCCTCTAGCCTCGGAGGTAGCCAAGCCCCAATCTCCTTCTCGTCGACCGGCCTAGCTCGACCACCCTGTACTACGGGGAGATGTGGACTCTGGACCGATAACTTCCGCCTCAGCAGCGTTGCCGGCTGTAGCCACCCTACTTTGTTGTCCTAGTGAGCCCGTCGTCAATCGGAGACGTCCCAGTGGCACCACACCGGTCATGAGTGACTGCACGATTCGTCCGCCTCGCCTCGGCTACCAATGGCGTCGGCTGTGGCGGAGAGGGAAGAAGGCGTCTCGCCGTTCGACATTGAAACACTGTCCCACCTCGCGCTCTCGCCGGTCCCCGTAACCTCGCCGACCTCGCTCGCCGGTTTGTACCACTGGTGCCACACCCAGTGACCCGACTGGGCCGCTTAACGGACGCCACAGGACCCCCGTTCATACCAAAGGAAGGTGAGCAAGGTGTCCGCCTGACTTTCGGTCGGTGCGTTATATTGACATCGCCATATATGTTCACCCTGCTATTTCAGCGCGGCGTGGTGTAGGTCGGGGGCAGGAGGCGGGCACAACTAGGTCGTACACCCAACCACCGCCACCTCATCTCCGCACTCGCCTCCCCCCTCCATATAGCCCTCCGCAGCCCCCCCCCTCCTCCAGCCGAAACATCAGGGTGTGGCGACAACGGGTTTCCAGATGGCAGGTTCTCCTATTTGGGCAAGTGGGTCATGTGCTGCCCTCCCCCCTCACTTTATTTCCGATTAGCGGCGCCCAAATACTCTCACCCTTTCGCCTCAACCCTACTCTGTCCGGTGCCATGACGACCAACTGACGGCACCACGCAGACACCCCCACATCATACCCAAATGGCGCGGGTTGAGGCGGGCTTACGACTATGATACACCAAGAGAGAGTGTGCTCTGCGTGACGCTAAATTAGATTAGACCCCACCCCCTATGATGGCCCCAACCCACCTGGTTGGATTGTGTCAACCTCCTTTCCTCGCCCCTGACTACTGTGTGTGACTCGATTGACGGCCGCTGCGACATCTCCTTTCGCAGCTCATTGTCCCTGATACGCCCCTGGCGTCGTAAATTCAGCCGCCACTCCGCCCCACCTCCCTGACAGTTCATAGCGCGCGCACCATCACTGCCTTCATAATGCCTTGTCCTACGACCTTTTGGTCGCGTCTGGGTCAATGTGCTGCTCTCCTAAATTAATCATGATGGGCAATCCGCCTACTCTTTCATTCGCCCGAGCCTACCCCTCTGCGAACTTACCAGTCACGCCATGCGGCATTATATTATTGTTAACCCAGATGCCTAAATCTAGACGGTTCCCCTGACAGTCGACCACTGCCATTACCGCCTGACTTCAATTTGACAACAGTCACTGCGACCCAGGGGTCCGAACGCACCTAAAACCCAAACTCCATTTTTACCCTCTCCCCTCCCCCCACACCAGTTTATTGCTCGCCCACCATTTCAGGTTCGATCCCATCTTCACCTTGACCAATCAGGTTGCGCCAGGCTTTGTTGACCACCCTCCTTTTCACCCACCCCCCACCTTCTCCCTACACTCCCCACCCCACCACGCCGTACCTCTTTGGAGCACCCCCTTTCCTGTTACGTGTCTGTCAGTTTACTGGACTGCTAATTTTTTTATATATATTTTCCTACCGTAGCGGGCTAGGCGTGGGCGATGGGCCTGTGTGACTATATCCACCACTTCCATTCGATGACTCTGTCGGGTCATCGCGTCGTACAGCTCGAGTTGCTAGGTCAGTTGATAGGGCGATATCGAACTTGACCATCCAATGAAGCTCCCGGGGGGCATTGGCTAGCCTAGGAGACGAAGGCCGTGTTAACAGAGAGCACAAATATTGAGGAACACCCTCCGCCCGGACGGAAATGTCAAACGATTATGTACGACCTGCGGAGGAAACCGCCGCCGGACAAAGTAGGCCTAGAACGATGATCCCGTTGATCACTGACCCCGCTGTTCTCCAACTGGCTCTAGCGGGGTCCGCGTGGCCACATCGCCCAACATTTTGGTCCACGGCCACACACACACACACCAAAAAAACTCCTCCTAATCGCATCACACTAGCTGACGCGCCATCCGACGATCCATTTCCAATGCATGCCTTACTCATCTCAGTACCATACACCCACATGCAGATATCCACAAGCCAGGACCAACTTGTCCTAAAGCGATGGTCTTCAGAGCGCTGTTCTAGCCACAGGAGTGATCATTACTAATCGTAAAGGAGGGGGAGGGGTTTTCCCTGCAGTTCTATAGACACCTACTAGAACCCCGCACGACCAACCTATAAACGTAGAGGTCTTCTGTCGTGAGTATGTATGAGTGTATGTGGGTATGGTTGGCGAGCGAAAATATCTAACGGGGCTTGTTTTCCGGATAAGCTGCCAATTTTTGCTGTTCTCATATTAATCATCAGCCCGTCCAATCGTGACTATTCTGACGGGGTTGGCTCATTGTCGTCGACTAGGGACTGTACCTTAGCAACCTCGGCGTAGTTTATAGCACAATATGTGCAGGTGCGAGGATTAGGTCTCGAGATCTCATTGGAATCATTTACCGATTCATACCAAGCGGGCACCTAGCCAAGACTAACGGTTTCCCGTTCAGAATCGCGGCCACGGTCCCCTTTCCTTTACTACCCCCCGCTATCACACCTTCACAATGTACACTCCTCGCCCTTACTTCCAACCAACTAGCCTGTTGCTGATTTGCCCACGGGGAGGTACTAGTCAATTGACCCGTTGGTTTACCCACACTCGCGGCAGGGAGAGAATGGGGATGTTTGAGATGACTACTTTCCCGAATAGGCAGTGTCTGACTTGGAGGGTACTGTGGAGGTGGGGGTACAGGGGGGGGGAGATGGGGATAATCAGAAATAGGCAGTGGTGAGGTACTGGAAGCAAGGCCCGGTTCAGACGTACAAGCGAGGAGTAGTCACTAGGGTCAGGAAGTCAAGGCTTTGGCCGGCTGGCTGCGAGTCCTTGGGGATGGTAGGTCGCTGTAGGGTCCTCCATCAACTACAAAAGTCGCACCACCACAGTGGCGACCCGTCGCTTGTGTGCCGTCCGGACGAGTCAGCAGGCCCCGACGGCGTGGGCGTTTGCGTGGTACAAGTAAGGTGCTGAGGGCTTACGCGGTAAAGGAACGCGAGGATAAGATGACTGGGCTGGGTATCGGAGCACAGCGGACACTTTGGCTTCCCTGCTGCCACACTCCTTCTAAAAAGGCATACGGAAGATTAAAATCGTGGCAAAATGATGATGGGAAAAGGAGGGGGGAGGGGTGTAGATTAGAAGGGCAGTCTCCAAAGCGGCCGTATACGGCGATCCTACTGTACGACGTGGCGTCGCCGCAACCCTCCACCATATCAGCCCTCCGAAACTTGGCAATGCAGGGTCGGCCAGGGATGGCTACGGGACGGGGATACAAATGACCACCCCACCGATATGAATGCTGAACGTTCACCTGATTTCTAGACACCACCACTTGCTAACGTAGCTAGGCATTCTTTCTACACGAGTGCATGGTATTGGTTTGGTATTAGATGGCGCCCCTTCCGCTTTACATCCTGTTATCTAGCCTTGTCACGCGCCCTCCTCCCGCCCTACATCCGCGATCGGACTGCCGCATATGGAGGTGCTGTCCAACGCGCTTCGGACACAGCCGAGGGCACACAAGGTCATCGGGCGACCACAATAGATGGTCGGTCGGGTCCTTAGTGACGAAGCCTGTAGATCGCCTAGCCACCAACCTTGGTAGCTACAGTTCTCAGGTGGCGGCATTTAAGAAAGATGATGGAATTAAGTCCTCGGCTAATCCTCACTACCCCACCTGCCATCGCATGGTCTTATCACTCTCCACCACAGTGAGGGGGGGGAAAGGTGATCAATCGGGTCACGCCACCGGCGCCCTTTCCTCGCATCTTATCAGCGCAATGATACAGATAACATATTAATTCCCCTCTCCCTCACATATTCGTCAAGATATACTTTACCTTTTACCCTTAACTTTCCTAAGTAGCACACCACGGAATCCCACTCACCAGCAGGGATCGGTTTGATGGGGCCCGCATCTTATTCGTTTCCAGTAACCCACCTTTCCTTGCCTGGCGGAACGCATTGTGAAGTATTCCACCAATCGCCCCCCAGATGCCATCCACGTACTCTGGGCGGTCCTATCCGTTCTTCCCATCAAATCATGATCCATAGGGCCCATGTATGATTCTAATCGATTACATGTAGCCCTTGACGTACTCTCCCACCCCCGGTGTCGACCACAACGACCAATTGTTTTTTTTGTAGAGTTCCAACTATGTCTGGGTTATTAAGTACATTTTTAATCCGGCGCTATTGGCTTTTAGGCCGTTGGCAGATCATGTGCTTTGTCATGTATATTACACGTAACCCATCTACTCACTATAGCCTACGAGACCAAAGAAACAGTTTGCCGACGGATTTCCAGCCGTAACGGCGGAGGGGGGAGTTATGTAATTCCTTTCAAGGTCGATTTTTTTTACCATCTTCCCCGCCCTCTCCCGTATAGCCTTGAAACCAGCAAATGTGAGGAGAGGGGGAGGGCATCTCGCAGCCTGGGAAGATACAGCGTATATGATAGTCGAGGACCGATAAGCTGGCATCTAGACTAACAAGGTAGGTGTTTCGGCTCGACGTTTCGCATTTCCCGCGGTTGTTTGGACCGGTTGTTTACTATCTACCGAGCCATCTCGCACCGCCAGTGTTTCCGATTGAGCCGGGTGCAGGTATTTGTAACGCCCCCTCCCTTCTTCCCATATCGTACGTTAGGGAGCGAGAGGCAAGCTTAGCGATAATCGCTGTGGTTAAGGGAAAAAAATAAAAATAAAGTGCGAATATTGCCGCGTCTTTCCGGATGAAACAACGGCACGTCAAGGGAGTTCATTGGGTATTATTAAAAAGCGTAGTCATGGCAGTGGATTGTAATTGGATGGATTATCGACATTGTAGTGCTGCAGGGTCTATCTGGGTGTGATTAGAACGGCAACGGGAGACCTCCATTCAGCCTTATGTTTCTCTTCACCATGCGGGGTGGGTGGGGGGTTCTCTTTCGATCCTAGACATTTCTCCTCCCTAGACGCACTCCAATTTACTGTAGGGTCAGGGAAGAACTCAGGTCTCAATCTTCGTGTACCGGGCTCCCTTCCAGCAGTACGAAGAAAAAGAAGCGGCTACGATCTCGTCCTTCCTTGTGCCACGTTGGACTCCGTCCTTTCTATGCTCGACCTGCCCGTCTCTATTGGTTGTATTCGACTTCTCGATCAACAGTTTAATGTCGTCAGCGCACTTACTGAGACGCCATTCTTATCCACCGGTACGTGTGCCCTTGCCCCCCCTCCACCGCCACCAAGCCGGCCATGGTGTTAAGTGCGAATGCTCATTTCCAGTGTCAGAATTGGCCGTTTAGTTATAAATAGAGTACATGGCACGAGAGTGCGTAAACAACCCATCTCCCGCGGAAATGCCGAAAGCTAACAAGAACCATGCTGTTGGTGCGGTTTTGAGAGGAAATCTGTCGTGCGCCGTGGCCGGTCAATGTCTGGAGGAGAGGGAGAGTTCACGGTCGACCGGTAGCAGTATGCCCGGGGTTCTCACGTTCATTACCGCCAAATCAGGCCTTATTAGCCGAAGGCAGAGGGGCCGGCGAGGGGGCGGGGCGGAAAAAATAAGTGAGGCGGTCGATGGTAAAATACGCAGCGCTCCCTTCCCTGATCTGAAATGGGGCCGTCCACCTGGACCGCGCATTTGGTATGCGAAAGGCGTCGTTCTGGGACCGGTCTGCCACCGTAAAGCACGGCATGACAAGGGCGGCCAGCCAGCTAGTCGAAGCTGTGGATGAGGCCAAACATGAAATTAAGTAACAAACCCGAGGCGAGCCCTATGAAGCGGTTAGGAGGCGAC
This sequence comes from Tieghemiomyces parasiticus, assembly GCA_027575765.1. Lineage (NCBI taxonomy): Eukaryota > Fungi > Kickxellomycota > Dimargaritomycetes > Dimargaritales > Dimargaritaceae > Tieghemiomyces > Tieghemiomyces parasiticus. The sequence continues at coordinate 17,885 of JANBPT010000383.1, read as the reverse complement.
GGTCGCAGTGGTAAGGGGAAAGTGGAAGAGTGTAGGTCGTATATCGTTAGCTACCAGGCTGAATCAGAGGTGAGAGTGGACTGGCAGCTGACGGAGAGCGTTCTTTTGTACAAAAATAAATAAATTTGCCAGGCAGTGGTGAGCTACTCTAGGCTTAACGGCATATCAGTGACTGGCATTCCCAAGCCTGTCGGCCATGAAGAACAGGCAGGCGACGGGGGAAGGCGGGTAGATATATGAAGTCCATCCCAAGGAAGCGATGTAGTGCACAATGATGCTTGTTACGGTACACTTTCGCCACGAAAGCATGGCCCCAAGGCATGCAAGGCAGCTCCTGCACACCTCGCCACGCCGTACATCCATGCTCATTAGTGCCAAAATCGGAATGCCCATCAGTAATAGCTGGCAGGTAATTGAAATAGGCTTGACCTTTCTGTTTTGAACAGAGTGCCTCTGCATCAAGCGATATAGAAAAATGACGACAGTGACGGCGATTGCCGTAGGAGACGGGAGAAGAGGGTCGCCGAACTGGTATAGGCGAACACCGTGCGGGGTTGGCTGTCTACTTACCGACGTGCTGCCGCGGGGTCATATTCTCCTTGTACCAAAACGGCGCGAACAGACCAAGGAAAAATCCTATACAGAAACCCTGGAAGAGCTCGGTGTAGCCCTGACCCGATACTGTAAGGCGGTGTGTAAGTTTTTCAAAACAAACAGATGGAAGTGATAAGTCCCAGGCATTCCGTCCAAATATCAACCGTGAGATACATGCATCAGGTGGAACGGTGATGAGGGCCAGTGTCGACCGAATTCAAGCCTCATGGCCGACCCTATTTTACCATGTCCGATAAACAGACGAATACATCTCTTTGTTGGGGTTATGACATCCGGTAATCAACACTTACCACCGTCAACGGCCGCATTTTGGCCACCGTTGTCCATCCACTCTTCCTCCATGTTGCGGATCTGGTCCTCGTTGTCTGTGAAGAGAGAGAGAGAGAGAGAGAGTGTGTGTGTGTGTGTGTGTGTAGTTGTAAGGAGGGTCATGTTGGCATCTTGATGGGGAGGTAGAGTTTGCGTACCCATCTACTAGCCCTGTGGTGTTATTACACTCAACTTGATAGGCAGTGGCTCATTACCACCGCTGTTGTGTTAAAAATGTCCCGCCGGTCGCATCTGTCGCTGCACTTACCAATGTTGGGCTGATTGCCCTGAAACATGTGAAACTGGTCACGGATGTTGCCAATTTCCTGTTCGGAGAAGCCCGCGTCTCGCAACCGGTCAAATCCCACCGGCTGCCTAGCCGGCCGAGTAGTCTGGCGTGCGAGGGAGAGGGGATGAGGTGGGGTTCGAAGAGGCGTAAAAAACATCCGGGGCTTCATCAGTTAGGAGCCAATAGGTAGGTCTAAGGGTCTGGGGCTCACCGCTTTTGGACCAGGAAGACCATGGTCGTCCCCGTCCGATTGATCAGGGGTCGGCAATCGGGCCGTCGAGTAGGCGGCATGAGCAGCCCACTAAACCTCAGCTGGGCACTTACCGTAGGCGGGGCCGGTTCGCTAGTGGTCTCAGGGGGTGGGGGATCCGACACGGCGCAGTGAATAAAAACCGGTTCGATAATGTCTTCCGGAGTCACTGCGGCTCCCGCCGCTGACCGGGCCGGACTGTAACGCCTGCGCAGCATCACCCGGTCGGCAGTTTCGTCGTTGGACGCGCTGCCGCTTCTACTATCGTCTCGGTCTGCATCGTCACTCCCCTCGGGCTGTTCAGGCATCTTCTCTTGGCGCCTGGTTAGCGAGGCGGGTGGAGGGCCGGGCTCCTGGCCTGGGACCGATTGGGCAACCAGTGCGTTCCTCAAGCGTGGGTAGTGGCCGAGCTGGGCATCGTTACCTAGTAATTGACCGGTATAAATGAAACGAAGACGCTTGTCAGCCAGCGTGGGCCGCTGGGACATTATCTGCATCAAGGCGGGGCGCAGTCCCCCGGGAGGCGGGGAGAGAAAAGGAGGAGGTGGAATGGGAGGGCAGTTTGGTATTATGGGGTTGGGTTAGCTAGGGAGGGCTGTCGACCGCTCTTGGCTTCGCTCTTGTTCACCTTGTCGCGTACCGGGGCCTGGGTAAAGATGGGTGCTTAAGCAGGGAGGTCTATACCAACTGCCGTGCGGTTTGTACTGCTCGGCGAGTAAGGCTAGTCTCAAGCCCTGGACAACGACCTACCATATCCTTTAGCTCTTGTACCGTCGTCTCGAGGTTGACCCGGCACTTGAGGTCAGGCTGAGGATCGTTGAACTTGACCCACACGCTGGACCGTGCGACTCGGTTTGGTGTAAGGGCGCTGTTGGAGCTGCTCATGATCTAGACACAGTGGGTGCGGTCTTAGGAATGCGGTTGCTGGCCGAAATGCGTCAGGTCAAATGACGGGGAAGGTGAAAATTGGCCCAAAAGGGGGTGGATAGGTTGATAGCAGAGTCGGTTGAGCCAGCCAAGATGCGTACGACTGCGATAATATAAGGGTAAAAGTCAGCGGTTGGAGTAAACGGGAGACAGTCGGTGTTGGTAATGACTTGGCATGGCCGTGGCCTGCGAGAGATGGGAGGGGGGAATCAAATTCGCTACCGACGTCAAGGGGTCCCACCTATTCCACCTCGGTACGGGTCAGGTGGCAGAGATGGGGGAGTGAGTGGCGTGGAATGGTTGAATACGGCGGCCCTCGTCTAGAGTTAGCCTCTTGTTGGTATTGCGGATTGTCTTGAATTGGTCGGTCGAGGTTCTTTTGTTCCATATCTCTAGACGTTGTGACCTACTAACGGGTGACCGAGACTTTAGCAACGTCGAACGGTCTGGCCAGAGTGCTGTCGTCCTGATGACCAAGCAGGACCGGGTAAGCTGTGATCCTGACCAAGATCATCGTAGTATCCATTGGAAGGTCATTGTGAGCTCGGAGCCTTTCACAGTCAGCCAAGTGACCCAGTTCCGTCAGGGCCAGCTTCACAGTCAGGGTTTCGGCTAATATTCCAATTTCTCACATGTCATCTTGGCCCTGAGCCGCTGTTCGGCTGGGGAGTGCATGATGCCAGGTCCAATCTGATGAATCGCTTTCTCCCGAGCAGATCTTAGGGCCGCCGCCCATGGAAACGACGATTTGTGTCACCCGCGTGCCCTGCGACGCCCAATTCTATCGGAAGCATAATGCTGAGGTCCAGGGGCGGTTCCATATGGTGGCCTTTGGCCCAGTCGTACCGGGGCGCGGTGACCTCTTTCCATTACCGCTGCCATATTCCTCTGTCCTTGATGAGGAGGAGCCCAGGCGACCGCCTCCTGCCGACAGGTCCACTCCTTCCTCAATTAGGGTTTTATAAGCCATCAGAATTCGCCAGGGTCGCATTAAACTGAACCTGTCACTTAAGGAAGATTCCATGGTTGACGTAACGCGATGGGAGATCGTTCCGTGGGGGGTATTATATATTTATTTTTTAATTATCAACAGGCGGTTGTCCGTGAAAAGGCGGGTAATCAAGGATGGTAAGTGGCAGGGTATGCATCAGCCAACCGTTATCGCATGGGCCGGGTTGCCGCTTCCGTTCTATTTTTGATTAACGAGCCTGCTAGTATTGTCCACATCTGGTACGGGCGCTGGCACAGGATCCCGTGAACTTCGTAATGGTTCGGCGCACCTACTTTAAAGCGGCTCCTCAGTCCTAACACCATTTCGTGTTAGAGGGTCTATGAGGTAAAGGTAACACAGGCCAGGGTGAGAGAGAAGGAGAGAGGACACTAGTACGTTAAACTTCTAGGGCAATATAGCATCAAGCTTGAGTTCTATTTTCGCCCCCGTCTCATTTGCACTCATTTCACTATTTTGATATCGAGAGGCCTCCTACCCGCTCACACTGACTCCTGAAACAGCGAAGCAAGGCTCCACTGGCGGACCCGTATTGTACCACAACGGCGCCTCACCCTCGCAGCCAATTCACCACATGACGCCCTCTCTCTTGGGGGCCTAGACAGCGAGTCGTCACGGATACCCCGTCCATCCCGCCACCGATCAGCGAGAGCTCGTCGGTTGCACAAATTGGTCCGATGATATGCCAGACCACGGTCAACGGATACTGACGGGGACATGGGAAGGCAGGGCCCCAGACTAATACGCCACCTCCTGTTGTTTTATACGATATATACACTCGGTAAAAGGTAATCGTAACGAGGGCACTCGAGTGGTCACACCTTCCGTTTTTGCCCTCTGTCCAATATATGGACGGGGGCTACGTTTGAATCCCTTAAATAAGGTTTGAGGCAACGAACTGTGACCGAGGTGGGCAGGTATAAAAAGGATCTCGAGTGCCTCCTTACCACAGCTATATCCATCATTACCAGTATATATTTAACACTAGCCGGCACTCTACGCTTACCATCGTTTGGTAAAATACTCTTGTTCTTGGTAAACCAACCGTTTCAGGAAATAGGGGAATCATTTAGCCGCCCTGCCAATACCACCGTCGCCTCAATTTTTACTATGCAAACCCACCTAGCCGTCAGTTTGATCTGGGCCGCTCTGGCCACCTTGGCCCAATCGCAGCCAGTCAATGGTCCAAGTGGCTTACAGCTTAAAGTAGGCGGTCCCTTGGTGGACTACCAGCCAGCGGTATGGAGAGACGAGCTTCCCGATGAGTTCCAGAAAGTGGTCGATACTGACGGTTTCCGGTCACCGCGTGCGGTAAGTTTCCCGCTCGATCAATCGCCGTCCGCACAGCTATAGTCTAGCTAAACCATGAATATATTTATGGCGTGCCAAACTCCACTATTACCAAGTCCGATACTCGCTTCATTTTTCCTTTCTTTGGCTAATGTAAATCCATTCTTCCTCGTGCTGTCCTGGATGGCCTATCACTCCCACGTTACGAATTCTCTAGGTTGCCGCACGCCTTTTGAACCTTCGAGAGGAAAGCGGAATGCTGTTAGTTAATGACTTGTTCTCCTTGATTCCCCTTGAGTTGTTGGACGAACTGGTTGCGGCTGGCTTCGCGAGTCAACCACATGGTACAGACGAGCGCCAGCACGTCGAGCTGACCGACATGGACGAAGATGCCTTGGCTGACCACTTCCCCCTCATATATTGGGCCAGCCATCAAGCTCCGAACGCGGTGTCCGCAGTCGTGCATGGTGCTACCAGCCCTATTATGCGTGCGGGAGTCATTGCATCGCTCCAAGACCTTAGCGAAACTGGTGCCCTTCCTTTCTTGCAGCAGAAGTCGGCTCCGCTATCTGTCGCGCAAATCCGTGCGCTGTCGCTGGCGGTTCACAACGCACTGGATCGCGCCGTGCTGGGATTGCTCTGGCAACTGTATCGCGTACGACAGGTCGATGAATTGGTCGAGTTGTGCAAAAACATGGAAACGCTGGTTCCAGTCAGTGGCGAGACGGCAATTCGACAATGGTCACCGGCTGACAGCGTGTACCGTTACCGAATGTTTGCCTTAGTCCTCCTCGCCACGGCGGCGGAGGGGGAAGTGCAGGGCGGGGGGCACGATGAGCGTTACAAAAGTCAAGTCCAAGAGCTAGAGCAGCTCGTATTCAACCCCCGAAATGAGTTACCGGAAGTTACCATCAGCTACTTCCGAGAGAGACTCATCCACTGCCTAAACAAGAATGGCCCAAACCTAGCAGCGGAGTTTCTCAGAGGCCGCCAGACCTCCCCGCTACATAATTCAAGCTTCTCTCGCCGGGCCTGTTCCCATTTCGACCCGGCCCTTTACGACCTAGTTGCGAAGATGTAGTTAACCGGCTTCAGTGTTGGCGGAAGAGGCTATGTTCATCATAGTTCACGGTAGCTGGACCAGTTCGTTCGCAGAGGGTCCGCTTCAATAGATGTATAACTAAATTATGTTAAGAGCGACAGAATAAAGACTGGGGTAGGGTATCTGAGACAAGTGAATAAGGCGTGCGTCGTTAGCCTGGCTGATGAGCTCAACAGCAGGCAACCAGTTTTTTGGGATAAGGCAGGGGGGTACTAAAATAAGGTACACTGCAGCAGAGATGGTGTCTTCGCGTGGGTCGAACCGGCCAGTTGGGTAGCAATACTACTGCCTCTGGCCGTCCGATATCATAGAGATGCCGGCCTATCCTAGGCCAAGGCCCATATTGGCTGGTTGCCATAATGGAACTAGGCCACGGACGGAAAAAGCTGTGCGGGTTGGCTTGACTGCCTGGTTACTCAGCGCTCGCCATTCGGTACGACGTTGCCACTTCCAGGCAACAGGAGCGTCCGATGTGGACCCTGGGTATTGGGGTGATGAGCTTTTACCACATCCATTCACCTTATGTACAACACGGCACAGAGAGCTGTTTACCAACGAAGCGGCTATTGCTGGCCTACAGTGAATTGGTGACGGGCCCTCGAGTTTGGCGCTCGTATTTTTCCCAAGTCCGTGTGACGAGCGCACCATTCTAATTGGTCGCGTCGAATGGCTTCACCGGCCCGGAGCTGAACACACCCAGCCTCATCTTACTGGCCAAGAGGGGCAGGCCGCCAGGTATGCCTGGTCGGATATGGCAGGGAGGCGGCTGTTGTTTGTCGGCAGCTGGGGCAAACCGCACTAGTCTAATGCAATCGCTGCAACTGAAACCAATAACCTCATTATATTATCTTCCTAATGGGGCGGCGCCTCATCTGGTTAGTATAACACTAATTCGTCAGAGAAGCAGGTGGGAGTGGGTAAAAGTTGGGGCTTCGTCATGGTATATTTATCGAGCGGGGTCATTAGTCCCACAGTTACGAAGGGTAAGGGGCAATCAAGTGAGCGGTTGGTATAGGGCCACACTACTGGGCAGGGTCACGTTGGCGCAACTGACACGAGGCTAATTTGGTGTATAGCTAGCGATGGATGGGTCAGCGGGGTAGCCCAATGTCAGTGCCAGCAAGTGTCCATGTGAGGTAACAATAGATATTTAGAGAGACGCCGACCGGCGTGTGACCTAGCTAAGGTGCCCAAACGAGATTACTTGGTTCACAATGTAACCATACCAGTGTAATCTATCGTTCGGGTAAGAAAAAAGCCATGGTACGTGCGGATTTACTCGGCGCGGCCCACCCATGAGAGACTACCCTCGTCGGACCGAAGGAAGGATGACGACTTGGCTTTGGCATTAAGGAATAGCCCACCAAAAACCGAGCCCGGCTTACACAGTGCGAATGATCCACGCCCTGGTTTGCTATTTTCAGCTCGGCGTAACGATTACGCGAGGATATATATTTTATATTCGCAATCTCGGTCGAAGGGAAGCCGGGCCGAGGCGGTTTTCTGTTATGCAGTACGCATCTTGAAACGCACGACACCCGCCACCCTCAACCAACCAGATCCAGACCCTCACGCCACCTGCCTCTCGCCACTCATGCCGCACTTCCTATGACTAATATATGGAGATAATCGTTAACACGCTGCAGGCGAACCCTGGGGCGCTGGTGGTTTTTCTCCGCTCTATTGTATGCGAAACCTAACTCCGCCACAGCGACCGCAGGGGCAAGTGAAGGTGCACACATCTAACACGGCCAGATTGAGGTGTAGGCAGCGTGACTTCGTCTCCGTTTTTTTTTTAAAAAAGAAAACATCGTAGCCAACTCGACTACGGTATTTGGCCGCTCGGAAAATTTCGGTGGGGCACAGATGGGTCAACCCCCATTTCAGCGCCCCCTCCTCTCCGTCTTATTCAGTCCATTGTCTGGTTCACGCTACCGGTGGTGTAGTATACCACCATGGGCAATACCTAGTATGCTTAGTAACACGACTGAACTGGGGAGGGGAACGGATTACCTTATGCAGCTGGACACCAGCTTAGATACCGCCTACGATGGTTGGACTACAACGAACCCCATCCGAGTAGAGGGCTGCCCCTCTAAAGTACCGAGCGGCGGGGAAATGTGATTCACTTGAGTTCTATTATTTGACAGCTTGCTGGCGAGAACGGCAAATGACACTCGACTCAGGCGCTTACTGTCCGTGCTAATCCCTCTTCAGTCGGCGGTTAGGAGACATTCGGCACGTCCGAGGTGAGGTGGCAGTCGACCCGCCAACTTGGCATACGGTCTCCAGCCGTAGCCGGTGGTCATGTCACTAGGGGCGTGATGGGCCAGCATTGCAACGTGCTGCACCGTTTGACGCCACTCGGTAGTATTGGCTCCTAGTTTCGTGATGGGTCAGCCCGTGTGACTGGCCCCACGCGAGTTTGATTCTATTGGGCGCTTGGTTCATAATCCAGATCTGGTGGGGCGGCTAGCTATGGTAAGGGGGTCGACGGCATGGCCGCCACTCCGCCTTATGAAACCGTGGCGGGGGGGCGTATCTGTGTTTGCCACAATTTTTTTGATTCACATCTCCCTTCAGCTAGCAGTGGCAACGGCTTGTCTGATAAGCCAGGCCATCTGTACAAGTGATTGAGTGAGTGAGTAGGGAGGGCAGCGGTGCTGGCCGGTCGTGGCCGGCGGACCACCAACCAGCGACGCCACCTCAGCTACGGTTGCCCATAAGCTTGACAGACCACAGCGAAGTCCGCAGCGGTTCCACCAATGGCGGAGATCGCTACGGTTAGCCAGGTGGCTGGTCCCAAACCCTCTTCCTTCTCAGCACGATTCAGTTAATCGACCGCTCTGCTGTGGTAGGCCGAGCGCCACAGCAGCCGTGGTAATGCTTGCGCACGCCCGTCCTGTGTTGACCCTCCCCTGCACCGACTGCCCGTCGATGGCCAACCACCTTGAGCGGTCGGTGATAGAATGTGATACATATGTCCTGTGAACCTTATTAGGAAATCCGGGAAGGGTATGTGGAGCACGCGAGGGCGGCCATAGGAAGCTAGCCAGCGTTCCCACACCTTTCGCCTCACCTGCCTCCCCGCTTATCCCTCCGGGCCACTGCCCCGCGGGGTGTGAATCGACGTGACCTGCGACCACCCCCACATATTTATGTGTGCTACCCTACCGCCCGGATTAGGTAACAAGCCACAGGATGCCAGATAAGCCGATGTTTATTTGGGCAAGCGCTCAATTTACGACCTCCTGGCGACCAATCGCCACGCGTGATCCGTCCGATGTAACCATCATTAGCCTATGCAGACTACCATCTCATTACCTGATGGGTGAGGGGAGGGGCGAGAGAGGCGCTACATCGACCGCCGACGGCCTGCAGACTCAATCCATACTTGGCGACCCCTGGCCAGGTTGGTGCCCCGACCACTTGCGCCATGCCGCCGCCGGCTGCAGCGTTATCTTTTAGGCCACACGAAAGATTCACTCCCCCTCCCCGCTGAACCATTTTCCCCCCCTCTCTGGCCACCACCGCCTCCCCCCCTCCCACTTACCATCAGTCCCTTTCCCCGCCTGCCTGCTGTCCTGTCGGGCCACGTTACCTGTGCGTACGGTCAAGCAGCGCGAAGCTAATCGTGCCCTCTTTCCTTCTCCGCAATATATATTTAAACCCCTCACGCCACCCCTGTGAGTCGAGAGTCTAGACAACTGCCGCACCCCCATCCTCATCTTATAATCTGCTTCTCCCCGTCCCCCCACACTGCGGTATACCTATATTACCTCCCGCCTTCGGTCCCTCGTCTCGTACCCCCACCCACGTGCCCCACCTCCCATTGGCAAGCTCAACCTCCCTCGCCTCCACCCGACTTCGTCCCCTTGCTACATTATGGGGGGTCTCCAGGTCTACACGGCCGCCGGCGTCGCCGCCATCGGCGGGCTCCTGTTCGGTTACGATACCGGCGTCATATCTGGCGTCCTCGACATGGATAATTTCAAAACCTACTATAACTTCCCTGACGCCACCATGCGGGGAACCATTGTGGCCATGCTCACCCTCGGTTGCTTCCTGGGTTCCCTGGCCTCGGGATACCTTGCCGACCGTATCGGTCGCAAGTTTAGTATAGTGCTGGGTTCCGCGGTGTTCATCGTGGGTGCCGCCTTACAGACTGCCGCTCAAAATACCGCCATGCTGATTGTGGGTCGTATCGTGGCCGGTCTGGGCATTGGTGTCCTGAGTATGTGCGTGCCCCTCTTCCAATCCGAGATTGCACCGGCTCCCATCCGCGGCCGACTCGTGTCCCTGCAGCAGTGGGCCATCACCATTGGCATCGCCGTGTCCTTCTGGATTGACTACGGTACCTCCAAGATGGGGCCTGACACCACCGCTACCTGGCGCATCCCCTTCGGTCTGCAGATGGTGCCCGCTGTGCTCCTGATCATTGGTATCTTATTTATGCCCTTCTCCCCGCGCTGGCTCGTGGACCACGGCAAGGATGCCCAGGCTCTCCAAGTCCTTGCACGGCTTCGCTCCCACGGCGATGAGTGCGACCCTGCCGTCCTCGCTGAGTACGAGCAGATCAAGGAGGAGGTCCGATTTGAGCGCGAAACCTCGGTGCGCAGCTACTTTGCGCTCCTCCGCAAGCCCATCCGCCGGCGCCTCGTCCTCGGTGTCCTCATCCAAATCTTCCAGCAGCTGACCGGTATCAATGTGATTATGTACTTTGGCCCCAGTCTTTTCGCCCAAGCCGGTCTCAGCGGTTCCAACGCCACCTTGCTGGCCACCGGTATCAATGGGGTGGTCAACGTTCTGGCCACCATCCCGGCCATCCTCTATATCGATCGGTGGGGTCGCCGCAAGACCCTCATGTCCGGCTCGGCCGTCATGGGTATCGCTTACCTGGTCATTGGCTGCATTATTGCCACCAAGGGAACGAAGGTCGTGGCTAACGACGGCGCAGTCTCCGTCGCGATGTCCAGCTCCGCCGCCAGTTATGCCACCATCGTCTTTGTATACGTGTTCGTCGCCGGCTTCGCCTACTCCTGGGGCCCCATCGGTTGGATCTACCCCTCCGAGATCTTCCCGCTCAACTGCCGCGCTAAGGCCACCTCCATCTCTACCGCTGCCAATTGGCTCTTCAACTTCGCCATCGGCCAGATTGCCCCTATCCTCATGGAACGTATCACATGGGGCCTCTACATCCTCTTTGCCTGCTTCGCGGTTGTCGCCATCATCATGGTGTACTTCTTCTTCCCTGAGACCAAAGGCCAGACGCTCGAGGAGATGGACGAGGTCTTTGGTGACGTCGTGGTCGAGTACCGGCCCACTAAGACCAAGTTCGACGAAGCAGCTTAAACTCGGCAGCAGGCCTCGAGATTACCAACCCCCGCCCCCCCTCCCAAGCCTTTGGGTTACTGCGTTATACTTTATTGCCTTAACCCCCCTCTCCTCTACCTCTGTGTACCCATCTACGTATCAGTGCCTCTTAACCATATTGACTACCTTACAGTGTATATCCCTCCTCGTCATATCCGGTATCGGCATAGTTGCCCCCATTCAATAATAATCTAGTTATCCCCTCCACAACTTCACCGGGGCCGTGTGATACGTTACTGAGCCATCACATCCCTTGCCACCCACGTAACTGCTTGATAACTGACTCGGTGTGTGCGACCTGCCGCACACCTGCATCGTCAACCATGCCCACAGTGCTGCCATTCGAAAAAGAGCTGACAGTAGAATGGTAATGCGATATTCGTAAGAAGCGTCGCAGTGATAAACGGTGCGGGGTGCACTGTAATGTAGTTGTAGAGTCAATGACGTTGGTGGTGGTGCGAGTGGACTTAGCAGCGTTCTGGAAGGGGGTAGAACTATCCACGGGTAGTTGGTCACCACGCCCCGGTGAAAAATTAACATTGCCCTACTTAAAGAGCGGTGAATGAGCCATTACTTTAGTAACACTGTGGTCAATTGAAATGCCTTCCCAATGTCAAACCCATTGGATCATTGGTTGATGCCACATACACGCCTCCGCGCACCCCATGCCATAGCTTGGTCCCAATCAATGATGACCTACCTATTTGGTAGTCTGCATTATCCAGGCTTCACGCTTTTATCTAGAGCTATTATCCCCCCTTTCTTTAACTACTTTCCATCTATCCTTTTTGATAGGCGTTCAATCTTCCTGACCTTTGAATTTGCCTCCCTCCCAGGCGCCGCCGCCTCCTATCCTTCTAGGACCTTCTCTTTTCTCTCCCCTTGCTCTGGCGGCTACCCAGCCGCCCTTCTATTCATGCCGGCGCGCGGTCCCGCCACGGCCTGTCGCCTTGGATTCCCCTAGCCCAGGCTGGCTAGTTACTTGATTGATGCTGGCCATCCTTCAAGTCTAATAGACCTAACGGTCACCATTCAATAAACGACATAATATATCCACATAACAATCCCCAACTCCCGTGTCGTAGGGAAAACTACCCTAGAGGAAACTACGGTTAAGAACTAAGAGGTAAAAGGTTAATAAACTGAAGTGACTTACTAAAGAGTGAAATGATAACGGTGGAAACTGGCGATGTTGGATAAGCTGTTGTTTATTATGTAGCGACCCATAAGGTCTTTTATACGGTAGGACGTCCTGCATCCTTCACCGCGGCTACGGGTTGGGTCAGGCGAGCCAAAGGACGATAGTGCAAGGCGGGGCCAGCGCCAGAGCGACTATGAAGGCAGCTGTGCAACTGCCGGATCAATAAGAAGAATAAAGATAGAAATAGAGCCGTAAAAGGATAGAGGCGGGGACGCTTGTCAAAGCAGAAGACATCATCCGGTAGATCAAAAAGGTTGGCGTCGCTACAAAGGAATATCGAATATGGGAATAGGCTAATGGAAATGTGGACAAGACCAAGATGCCACAACTGATCAGATCAGTGGTTTAGGGCACTACATCCCGTTTGAAGCTTAAAAGCTTGTTCAGTATTTTAGTACGATTGACGCCTACCACAGCTGTGATTTGCAGGTTTTCCTTTCCCCCCTTAGTTTTTCTCTGGTCAGCTATTGTATCTATCGATTAATATAAATATATATAATTTCTACTTCAAAGACATTAGGCAATCCACTATCCGTCTGCCTACGTAAACAAAAATAGTGACGGAACGTTTGAGCGACAACCAGTGCAGGCAGGGGTTAAAAATTAAGGCCTATAAGCGCCTCACAGTGGGCCCCTCAGCACCGCTGTCCACTAGGTTTGGGAATCTATGTGCCTAGCGTTACACATAGGCCTTCATTGATCAGGTTGGTGGGCCATCGCACAAGTGGCATATCCAAAACGGAGAGAGCGCCAAGCCCTAGTAGTGACACGGCGTCTAACCTTTCGCTTTTCAATTTTTTATTCAACTACCTGTTCGCCTCCTTATGCACCAATTCGGGTGGCGGGATAATTGATACCGCCACAGCAGCATCACCCTCTGCCTTCAGGGATGAGAATAATCCCATCAATTCGACCATGCAGAAAGCAGCTTGACTTGCGTGTTACGGAAAGGATCATACGTGGCGTACCGGTGCTCCCCTACGGGACACGCCACTTTCACCAAGGGCCGTCCTCTCTTATCCCACTTTCATGCTCCAAGTCTGAATGAAAGGGGGCGTGCCCCCGACCCTCTCCCTGATCAATGTATATATATCTCAGCCTGGTACACTTCACCTGCTTCACTCAGTTGAAGTGAATTTTTATTTATAGTGAATATAAGGTAGGCAACCTGTTCCTGCTGCACTCAAACCAACCTACAGCACACCGATCGGTTTTGCTTCACCATTCTTCCTAGCCCCCTGCATTTAACCTCGCCAACCGTTTCGGCCCTGCTTTTATCGCTGTATCTTCCCCTACCCATCCCCCACCCACATCCAAGCCCAAGCCCACGTACCTCCGATCCACTTGTCCTGCGTACGATGCTGATCCACTTTTCTCTGGTCTTACTTGTCACGGTGCCCGCGCTCCGCGCCACTGGCTCCACAGAAGGTACTCACGTCAACAGCAGCCCCATCCTCGACCCGCAGTCTGGTACCCTGCCGAACAGCCATGAGCTATCGGGCAATAGGTTCAACGCCAAACGCACCTTCTCCGATGCCGGGCTCAATGACGCCTTGGAGGACCCAGCGGCTCAAATCGAAAGATCGCCCAAAAAAACATCGATCGCTACCAACCATCTACAAGACTGCAGCCTTCTGAAACTGCCCGTGGAGGTCTTAACCCGCTTGGTGAGCCATTTAAATCTGGAAGCTCTCTATAGTCTCAGAAAAACCTGTCAGTACAGCCGCTTGATCGCAGATAGTCAATACGATAACGTCGTTGAAAATGTAAGTCCTCCCGAGCTTCGGTCAAGAGTTTGCATGGAGGTTGTTCGTTGGGGTATCTACTCGTGCCCCAAGCAATCATATCGTATTTGATTGAACTTTGTAGCTAACCTATTCATCCCTTCCGTTGTCGCTACACTAACTACTCACCACTTCGCTCCGACCAGATGCGCCGTGAGAGATACTACAACGCAGCGACTGACCTTCGCCAAATTCTCCGTATTACTGACGACCCCACCTACGACGCCCAAGATGTCGATTTTAAGGCGGTCTACGATACCCTCCAGCACGGTATACGAGCCGTTCTTGGCCCTCGATTTCTCCATGCTCTAGATATCAGGCAAGATCCTCTCTCGCAACCTGAGAATCACCCTAGGGGTGCGGAGTTTCTGCGCGAGCAATACACAGCCTGCGAGCAGCTGGTCAACAATATGCCTTGGATGAACGTGGCGGAACTGGCCGCTGTCGATCAATTTGAGCTATTTCCATACTACGCCCTTATCCATGGAAGCGACTATGCGCTGCTGCTCAAGGCCTATGAACGCCTCCGCGTCCTTGCCGGGGACATGCGGCTAACGGATCAGGCCCGAGAGGACCCACTGTGGAGCTCTGACATGCGAGCTGCCGCGGGCAGTATGGGCCTAAATCGACCGGAAATGGTCCCGTTTTTCATGAATTATTGGTTCCCAACGTGGCTATGGCTCTCGCTCGTCATGAAAGACCCTCAAGTAGCTCTGGATCCGATCGTTACCTTTACACGTACAACCGACCTGTCATTTGAGTCCATCAGCTTCCTGGCCTACCTGCTGCTTATCGAGCGCGGTATACCTTTGGCGGACGCCCAGAGGATGGCACTACCGATTTGGTTCGACCCTACACAGCAGGTTGTGTGCGCCCATTACTACGGATTCTCTCGAGCAGAGGCTATTTTGTGGACAGTACTTGATCAAAACAACCTGATTATCGAGGAGCATCAATGTAAGGTCACGGTGATGCTTGAGTCGTTTCAGTACACCCCCGAAGGTCACCTCCTGATCCGTTTTATGAAGTGACACAACCCATAGACCCCATTCTCGTCGCAAAGGTCTCTCCAACTCGAATTATATATTAGCAGCCTGTGGTCGATTGAAATTCCTTCTCGATTTTTATCTCATTGAATCATTAGTTGATGTTGCATCTCCGCCTCCGCGCACTCTATATCATAGCTTGATCCCGGTCAATGATGGCCTACCTATTTGGTAGTCTGCATTATCCAGGCTTCACACTTTTACCCATATCCATTATCCCCCCTTTCTTTACCTACTCTCCATATACCCTTTTCGATAGGCGTTCAAGCTTCCTGATCTTCGAACATGTCTCCACCCCAGGCCCCGCCGCCTCGTTTCCTTCTAGGGCCTTCTCTTTTCTCTACCCTTGCTCTGGCAGCTACCTAACCGCCCTTCTATTCATACCGGCAGCCGGTCCTGCCACGACCTGTCGTCCTGGATTCCCCTATTCCAGGCTGGCCAGTTACTTGATTGATGCTAACCATCCTTTAAGTCTAAAAGACCTAATGGTCGCCATACCATAAACGACAGCTAACATCGAAATTAACAATTCCTAACACCTGTTTGAAGCTTTAGAGTTTGGTCAGTATTTTAGTACGATTTACGCCTACCACAAACTCCCAGTGTGGATTCTGTCATCGTCATCACCAGGAACTTCGTCGCCGTTGGAGGTCATTTGGGATCTGTGTATAGAAAATAATTGTGTAACCCGTTTCTTCACCTTGGAAAGCTCGCTACGGACGGAAATGGCGTTGGGCTGACTTGAGTGTTCGTAATCGGCCATGATCGCTACGGTAAAGACCATGGCGAAGACGAAATGTATTATGACTAACATGATAATGGAAGACGGCGAGGGTAAGGATGGCATTGATGTCGAGCGGTTGAATCATTTGATAGGTGCTCTCATAATACTGGCCGGCTAAGTGGCAGACGAGGCTACCAACAGCTAATGGCTGACCTTGGTGCAAATTATAATGCGGAACTGACGTGTAAGGGTATCGGAAAGAGATAAGCACATACATGGAAAAATGAGATGTAGTGTAGAAATGAATGGAAGGTGGCTGGTGAAGATATTGAGGCCAGAGACGACGTAGGTCATCATGTACACTGTGGCTTACCCTTATGACGACCGGGGTGTGCAATAACCAACCATTTAACCTGGCTTCATTGGCAATGCAGTAAGTATGGACGTAGGTCTTAAGCTTAGGGTAATAAATTGGTGTCAGCTAATCTTTATTGGAACTGACCTTTGTGCCTTATATAAGTGGTAACCTGTAACTTTGGCCTTGCGAGTATGGGCTAGGCTAGAGAAAAGTTAAATCGTAGAGAAGTGTAAGCAAGTATGGCAAGTGTCATTCAAAAAGGACTGGCCTGGGTGTCATCAATAAGAGGTAGAAGTTAGGTAGTGGAAATGGCGTATTGTTCTAACCAGGTGTATGAGTGGTGGCATTGTGGGTGACTGCCACCTTGCACATGGTGGCAAGGTCATTCTAAGTAACCGCGCCTCATAGTACAACTGAATGATGCAGGAGTACCTATTCCCCTAGATTTATGATATATTCCTTCAAGAAAATCCAGGCACTTATGCTTATAAGTAATCATGGTACACCTGGCATGATAGAGATAAAATTTAGTTCCCATTCCTATGCCAAGCATCCCAGGACGTCTCTTGTATATGAATGAGTAATCATTCTCCACAATCCTGTCAAAATAGTGGTCTGGTGGTGGTGAATTGACCAGTTCCATTGAGCTGATGTGCCCATAGGGGAGTGATTAGTATAAGTTTGTTGTTGCCCAACCTCACCTAACTCCTACATTCCCCATGTCATACACTTTCAATGTACAACCTATCCTTGCTACCATTGTTATTTCATCATCAATCCTGCTCCATCCATTGGTTATTGACCCGCAAGTATTGCCCTTTAACTATGATTCACATTCAATCACCACTTCACAACTCCATTACCTTCTACCCTTGCAACCTATAACTCAGCAAGTTACAAGTAGTCCTGAGCCCAGAATACTTAGATGCCAGAAAAAACCAATCCACTGGGGCCCAATCTACATCAGCTTGACAGCACTTATCTACCCATAGATCTACTTTAATAAACCCCAACCCCCAGGGTCATACCCCCTACTACAGAGGCACGTTGCATGAAACAAAGGGATACTTAGCTTAGCTGGAAAAGAAATGGTAAACCGTAGCTACTGCCACATGAGACCCAACAAAAGAATGAGAAAAGTAAATGGTGGCATTCTGAAAATGTAAGCACGTGTCAATTGAACAACTACTAAGGCATGGTAGTAAAAGCTATTTAATGAGCAAAACAAGGAGCTGACCAACTTTCTACATCAAGCCAGCATACATCACTATAGGTATCTCAACAAAAATTAACGTAGGAGACATTACATAAACACAACTGCCATGTCCACACAAGTTACATTCCATTGGGCCCACATTGCATACTGGTATAAAAATGTCAGCATCATGAAATCCAACCTAGGAGCAGCTAAAACAGGGCATTTATCAACCATGCAAGACAGTAACTGGGGATAAGGTCCTGTAATCAATGCTAGTCAGATTAGATATCTCTTTACTCAAATTTGTAAAAAAAGATTGGAAATCCAAATAATTGTGAAGAATAGAGAATAGAATTGGTTTTAATAGAACTAGGTACCCCAAGGCAGGGTAGGGAAAAACACTCCCCAAG
>JANBPT010000382.1:0-39436 GCA_027575765.1 Tieghemiomyces parasiticus | reverse complement strand
ATTCCTCATCTTTTTTGGTTTGTTTAGAACTCATTGCTTTCGCTTTGACCCCAAGGGGGCTTCTGCTCCCATTGGAGTTGTAGGCAGAATCGTAGATACTAGGCTCTGAACTGAGATTTTATTTTTATGGTCTTAACAGTCCATCGTTATTTCGGGCTTCGATTCACTTTGTGATCGACTCTGCTCCTGCCGACGCAGACCCTCCAGCCGTTTCCGTTCGCGACGTTCCTCCTTTGTCTCTACCGACGTCCCTACCGGCCTCATCATGCTGGCTAAATCGCGCACATCCGTGTAGCGCCCGTCCGCTGACAGTAGTATTTTCCCGCCCGGGAAGCATGCATGGGCGACACAGGCTTTGAAGCCATCAATAGCGGTTAGGTTTTCGCGAAACTTAGCGTTCCCGAGCCTTAGCAGTGTTTGTAGGTAGCGATCGGGGACTAACGGCTGCAAAACCAAGTGGATAGGGCTATTGTCGCCGGCCGGTGAGATGGCGGTTCCAGTGAAAGAGGGCACAATGGTGGCCACCGGTACGTCCAGTTTGAGAGAGCTCCGCAGCGCGAGCATGTACCGCTTGTCAGATACCTTTAGGCCGGAATTGCGGAAACCGAAATCCACGGCTAGTGTCAATAGTTTCCGGGCTGCCTGCAGCGTGCGGGCTTGGACATGGATAATCTGGGAAGTATAGAGTGGAGGTAGGTCGAAAGGCGTTTGAAGGGGAATGGTTGGGAAGGAGTAGTGCCAGGCGGTATAGACCGTTTGGTAAGGTAAAGTTATTTTGGGGCTGTAACCCCCTCCCCCTATTTTAACCGAAGGAGAGAGCCGACTTACCAGGGGTTCGAATTTGAATGTAGCGAAGGGCGGAAGCGGTGCATCGGATGACTCTTCCTCCTCTGCCTTAGTACCCTGGCTACCGTCATAAGCTAAAATACGACCGGCGTACTGGGCAAACACCCACTCCCGCACGGACTTAGACAGGCCCTTCAAATCTAGCGGATCATGAGTGACCATCAACCACTGCCCGTGACTCCGGTCGACCGTATCGTCGTCTGTAATCCCTTCGGTGGTTACCGTGGGTTGTAGCAGTCCCCCGGTCGTCGCTGGGGCTTGGGCCTCCGACGGCTCGAGCTGGTGGTCGGCGAACACGGCGATTCGGCCTGAGCACGACGACGTGGTGACGTAGTCCGGGTGCCGATTGATGAGGTCGAGGAGCGGAATGATGGGTTCGTCGATGAATCCTTTGGGCGACTTGTCTTTGGTATGGCTGGCGATCTCGGCGAGAATCGCCCGTTTACGTGCGACAAAGTCCTGTTCTTGGCGTTGCATGGTAAAATTGAGAATCTCGTTCACAGGAAAAATAGGGGTGATCTGAGTAGAAATTTTCCAAGTGGAATCGATATCAGCGTGGTCGTAGGATGTTACTCAAGGTCGAATTTTCCCTACCTTGGGCATTCCAGGCATCCTGGTCAAGTCAGCTGCATACCAATTTAGGTGCCGGATAATTAGGCTACCTATACATACCTTTCACCTTGAATTCTTTTTGATTGATAGTGTGGCGACAAATTAAAATACTTGAAGCCCAAGGTGTTGATTCAGTTCCATCAAAGCCGGAGAGGCTGTATGACTATCGTCGCAGTTCAGAAAAGAACTATTATTAGTCACCCTTTTGGTATGAGTCGTACAGCAAATCTGTCGGCGGCTTACAGCCACCGCCACCAGTGGACACAACGTGTCAGTTACTCTGAGCAGGGTTTCATGCGCGCCTGGCGGTTCAATGACCGATATTTTCCACCGGTACCGAGCTCTATTCCGTTTCCTGTGGAGGGGGAGAGGGAAAGACGCCTTAATATCGAGAGGCCCCGTACCGTGTTGTATTTTTGGGCCTGTTGCCATCGTGCAGCGGCTAGTGGATGGCGCCATCATAGGATTGGTCCCCTTCCCGAGTTCCCTTTGCGTCTGTCAAGGTTGTTGGCGTCCAACCGCTGTTAATAGACATCTGAAGGGGTGGAATGGCGGGGACGAGGGGAGACATGTACCTCCCTCCACTCAAGTTACCCTATTGTCATTATCAAATCAGCTGGGGAGCGGCGGCCGAGTCGCCTCCCCTAGTTGGTAAGCGTTCGATGAGCCCATCTTCTGCTCGTGGAAGGGGACGGCGGCCTAATTCTCAGAGATGGGCTGGGTCACCACATGCAGCTCAACGGATATGGTGCTTCGTTGAGCCGGGACCCTACCCTCCCTTTCCCTGCCTTGGTCCTCCTTGCCGCCGGGGTCCCATTGACTTCTGTCAACCCTATTGGCCAGTCATATCTGCCCACCTCACGGTATAGGATAAAGGAGAGAGGAGAAGGGCACGGCACACTATCAATCGGCCGTCACGCTCCTTATCGTTTGTGACAAAGCTGGCAACGAAAGGGGGAGGCCAGTAACCCGAGTCGGCCTGGGACCTGCGCCATTCGGCTCGCCGGGCCCTTCCATGACGGCAGTACGGGGCTGGTAAAGAGAACATGGTGACCGCCAAGCGGGCGAACGGGAGAAAGGTGTGCCCTCCTTGACGGGAAGGGCCGCCACAACTAATTGGCGGTAGCAAAAGTAACCTGCTAAAGGAACAGGTGGACGAGACCCAGCTGGGGTTGGGACCTTCTTGAGGTCATTACCGACAACCGAAAGCAGATCCGCTCTCCATTTTTATATATAAATCCTATGGTTAACCTACCTATTGTAAAGTATTCCCAACTTCACAGCTTCCTTACTACTTTCCGAACCCTCCTATTATTTCGCTTGGCAACCGTGGCCGTCCAACATACTACGTCTCGTCGGGGGCCATTCAGCATCGAGATTTTCAGCGTATACTACTGGTGGCTCACTGTTGGTCGATTGTCCACTACACTATTGTGACTGTCTCTTCTACCCTATTACCCTTCACATCGTTGGGCCCTTCCTCACCTGTTACCAGTCGTCGCCTGTCTTGCACCATGAACCTCCCCCGTGTCGTCCTACAGGGCCTCCTGCTAGTGGTCATGGCGGTCGGCCTTCTCCATGCCCAGCCTACTGTTATCGACCAAACTGCTCCGGCCTTGTACAGGGCTGGAACCAACCAGCTTTCGCCCAAGTTCGGTGGACCCATGAATGAGATCCGCCGTTATAAGGTCTGGTACACCAGCCTTTTCAAACGTCTGGGAATCCCTTACGAAAGCCGTACTATTGTGGACCGCCAGCTATCCTACAACGAGGAGGACTACGCCAACTTCAGTAAAAAGTACCGCACGGCAACCACCATGGGTCTTCGTTCCATGGAAGCTAAGGCCGGACAGTCCATGATTTTCAAGCCGTTCGACTGGGCACGTAGCCGCTCGCGGGACCTGTCAAATGTCAACAACGTTACCAAGTTGTATGAGGATGGCCAGCCAAGCGACACCCCCCTCAGCGCTAACGGAGATGAAAATCGTCTTCCGCCCGAGGAATATAACAGTGGCAGTCAGGGCTCGGCTGGTTTCAACCAACAGAGCCACCCTCAGTACCAGGACCAGTCGCAAGATGACGACGAGGAGTACTTCGACGCTCTAGATACGTTTCCTGACGAGAGCCAGGAAGGTCAGGTGAAGAAGGTAGGACCCCCAAAGCCACCTCGAGGTGTCTACCGTGGGGAGAACAGTAGCGATAGCGATCGACGCAACTCGGTAGCTAGCCCATTCGCCGACTTGGAGGCCGTCTTCAGTGATGAAGACGAGTTCGAGGGTGACGAAGGAACCGGCAAAAGTTACTCTTCCGGCTACAACGACCGTGTACAGCCGGTCGCGTCCGATTCTGATCAGTCACTTGGCCCTGTAACTATCAGGCGAAAGCCGGCGATCAGGATGGCCTCCCTGGATAAGAGTGAAGCTTCCAGCCATCTCCTTTCGGCCTCTACCGGCCAGAATTGGCTTCCAACCGAGCAGCAAGAAGGAGAGCTGAAAATGGCACAGGCTGGATCCAGAGTATCGTATGGATATGCGCCCACCGATATTCCCCAACCTCAGTCTGCCACCATCGAATATCGTTCGGGGACCAATCAGTAGGGTTGTCTGACACCAACCTTAACCCCCCTCCCTTCCATGTTGGTTTGGCAGTATTCCAGCCCATGGCCCGTCTATCGAGTATAGCTAGTCCAAACCTCCCCCACACACGGCCTTCTTCTTTTAGCCCTCTAGTTAGTCGAAATTTTCCGTTTATTAAATGTGTGTGCAATGTTGATAGCCTGGCCGTTCAACCAAGGCCATTAATATCCACCTAGCCCCAGGCTGCCGTGGTGCAGTAATTGACGACGAGTTGCCCGTCGGATTTGAAACACTAAAAGTTAGGCGGGGGGAGATCGAGTTAAGACGAGAATACTGGCGTCAACTGGCTATATTGGAACCGCGGCAACCATTTAGGACCCACGCCAGCCGAGTTTCGTGGTGCAAACGCCGACCGGCAAAGGGTAACTCTCCATTTACCAGAGCGGAACATCAACCATCCCTACGCCCCATTTGTTTCTTAATGCGGGGTATAACTTACCCGGTAGAGGTTCTCAACCGTCTCGTCGGGTGACGGTGAGAAGGCGCTACTAATATATACAAACTGATCGGAACAGGCCGAGGGGGGGGAGGTCAAATAACCGGAAGGGGTGGTTGGTGGCCATGGGGTTAGGCATGATTCCGCAGGACCCAACAGAGATAATGGGTAGATAGCGAGGTGGTCTACGAATCCAGCGACGCTTTGAAGCGATGTTCGCCGGTCAGACTTACGAGCGGATCGGCTGCCTTATAATTGAGCTCCCGACGTAGGAATTGGATAACCAATTGGAACTTATTGGCGGATGTGATCTTGAAGAAGCTACGCTTGAGGATGGGGGCGTTGCCGATGGCTCGGAACCGGATGACAACTACGAGTGAAGCGAAGTCAGGTCAGGCATGAGTAGCGGGGCAAAGATGGGTCCAGGACTAGCGAACTTGGTCAGTCATGTGCGCACTGTACATCACGCGCGGTCGGTGAGCTCCCGCCCGAAGTTCAAGTTATCGGCTGGGCATCCATGATGCTCCTCTGTAATAAGACCATGTGAGTACACCTACCCTTTTCCGGCGGCTGGGCAATTTCGTGCATCTCATCGATGGTCGAGCCAGCGGATCGTTGGCTACTCACGGTCAGGGCTGGGCCTTCCGTTACGCTGCTGGGCGCCGACGTGTAGTCAGACGCCGCTGGTGGGGAAGCCATGGGAAACTAGTTTGGGGTGTGAATGTATTAATGGCGAGTCGATAAATAGGCTGGTGGTGACGGTGTAGAGGGGGGGGGGCGGTCAGCCATATATGAGTGGTAGATAGGCAGGAGTGGTGCAATTTTCTGACCGATGTGGCTCAAAGGGTTGTAGAGGTAGGAGAACGGCAAGTGAAAATGAAAGTATTGCCACTAGGGTGCGGTTATTTAAAATGGTGGACTAGGATAGGGAGGAAAGCATACAAATGCCAACATGGGCTCGAATGTGAAGGGCTCCGCAGTGCCAGAGTGGCTGTTGAGACCGGGTGGAGCAAGCAGTGGGAGACGTGACCGCCTCTGCTTTAAGGCTTACTACATCCTGTTCATCCCGCATGCCCCGACCAGTCAGCACGGAGAGTCCAGTTAGTTTCGTCTCAACTTATCCTGCGACTCCACTTCATCAGCGCTTACCTAACACGTTTTCCTTTTCTTTTCCCCCCCATTCCCCTTACCTTCTAACCGCCCATCTTTCCCCTCCAACTCCCATTCGTGCACCATCCCAACCATGGAAGAAATCGGCGTCGTCATCCCCCACGAGATCAAGGCCGTCCCTTCGGTAAGTGCACTGGCCTCCACCGTCTGGTCCGCGCCGATGGGCCAAGCCAATCGCGGGAGCCAAGGCCCGTGCTTCACAACTCCGACCTCCCAGGATTACATATGCCCGACACTATACATTCGGCGTGGCCTGCTCGCTAATTCCCGTCCCTGTTTCTCCGGTTCCCATTGCCACTGCCACCCGCATCCAGGACTCGCTGACGGGTATGAACAGCTCGGACCTCTTGGAGGAAATCAAGGAGAGCGACCTCTACCTCCGTCTTAAGAAGCTACAGCGGCACGTGGAGCTTCTGGAGCTCCAGGAGGAATACATCAAAGACGAGCAAAAGAACCTGAAGCGCGAGCTGGTACGGGCCCAGGAGGAGGTCAAGCGTATCCAGTCGGTGCCGCTGGTGTTGGGCCAGTTTTTGGAGGTGATTGACCGCGATACGGGAATCGTCGGGTCGACCACGGGGTCCAACTCAGTGGTACGGATCCTGAGCACTATCGACCGCGAGCTGCTCAAGCCTAACACCTCGGTGGCCCTCCACCGCCACTCCAACGCCCTGGTCGACATTCTGCCCCCGGAGGCCGACAGCAGTATCGCGCTGCTGGGTGCCGATGAGAAGCCTGACGTGTCCTACGCCGACATTGGTGGACTCGACATTCAGAAGCAAGAGATCCGCGAGGCCGTCGAACTCCCGTTGACCCACTTTGACCTCTACCGTCAGATTGGTATCGACCCCCCGCGCGGTGTCCTCCTGTACGGCCCCCCTGGTACGGGCAAGACCATGCTGGTGAAAGCCGTGGCACACCACACGACGGCGTCCTTCATCCGCGTGGTCGGCTCCGAATTTGTCCAGAAGTACCTGGGTGAGGGACCCCGCATGGTGCGCGACACGTTCCGGATGGCCCGCGAGAACGCACCCTCGATCATCTTCATTGACGAAATTGACGCCATCGCCACCAAGCGGTTTGATGCCCAGACGGGGGCCGACCGTGAAGTCCAGCGTATCCTGCTCGAACTGCTCAACCAGATGGACGGCTTCGACCAGACGGTTAACATCAAGGTCATCATGGCGACCAACCGCGCTGATACCCTGGACCCGGCCCTCCTCCGTCCCGGTCGCCTCGATCGTAAGATTGAATTCCCCACCCCAGACCGCCGCCAGAAGCGCCTCATCTTCTCGGCCATCACAGCCAAGATGAACCTGTCCGAAGAGGTCGACCTGGAGGACTTTGTGTCCCGTCCTGATAAACTCAGCGGCGCCGAGATCGCCGCCATTTGTCAGGAGGCCGGTATGCACGCCGTCCGCAAGAACCGCTACGTGATCCTGTCCAAGGATCTCGAGAAGGGCTATCGCGCCAACGTCAAGAAGACCGACACCGATTTCGAGTTTTACAAATAAGTTTTGGTGGTCATCAGCGGAGAGGGAATCGATGGGCGAAATTCTCACCATTTTCGTATAGTGTCCCTGTATCACCCCGACGGATTGTAGGTGCGAGTGCATGGGCTCTGCTTTGCCTTCCTCTGCCCTTCACCTTTCCGCCGTCTTCGCGAGCCTTGTCTTACCACCAACCGGAGGTCCCGCTTGTACCTTGTGATCTTTGAAGCGAACAATAAAGGAGTCGACAGTTCCTACCCCTCCCGTACGTATCGCAATGATACTCGGAGAGACGGTTGACGGCGTAGGCTGGCTGGCCTCAGACCGACATGACTGATGACCACGGCTATCCAGCCTCCCTAATGCCATTGGCATGACAGTTCCAAGCGGCCAGGGATCAGCCGGACACAGAGGAAGAGAGGGCCATGAACCTTCATGATCCCCCTGGCATCGCCCACCTTCTTGGCATCTAGTGGCCCATTTCATGGCCCAGGTCCTGGCGATGCTACAAGTCCGTTATTTGCCGGCCCTTCGGAAGGATTCCGATGCTAGAGGTACTCGGAACTGCTCTGAAAGGCTCGGCCTAGCGACTTGATTATTATCCAGCCTCCCGTGGTAGTATTGAAGGAGTCTATAAATGATGACGAGGGATGGTGACCTCGGCGGCCCTGCCCATTGAAATGGACCATTCTCCCCTCAGATATCTCATTTATACTTCAGTTCTCAAGGATTTCTCTGCAGCACTGCTGCTTAAGCCCTTGTAAACGAATCCGTCAGAATGGTCCGAGATAACCCTCTTACCCTGGGTGGGCAGCTACCAAACCTTGTGCGTATAGCTGTAGATTATGTCGCCCGCCCATACGCTTCACTATTCATCATACCCGTCGCCCTTATTACCTAGGTTGTCTACCAGATCTACCTGGGCCCACTTGCTGCCATCCCGGGGCCCTTCCTATGCGAGCTAGCCCCTTCCATCCTCCAGCTAGCCTACCACCACGGTCGCATGTTTGAGCTCTCCAAACGGCCCCACGCCCGCTACCGCCCCACGGTCCGTCTGGGCTGCCATACGGTCAGCGTTGCCGACCCCGCCACCCTTCAGGCCGTGTACGGTAGCTACGACAACATCAAGACGCCCCGCTGGTACCAAGAGTGCGAAATGTTTGGCGAAGGTTTCTTCACGACCGCCCGGTCAGAGTTCCATCGCATGCGGAAACGTGTCATTCAGCCGGCGTTCGCCGTCCGAGCGTTACGCGCCATGGAGTCCTCGACTATGGTGTGCAGGCCAGTTAATCTGGTGTCCTTTTTTTTTTTGGACGCGCGGTGTCAGGAAACAGGCACCCTCGCAACCGACGACCATCATGGCAGTGACTACGATGCCCACTGCTACCCCTACCGCCCGGTCGGTGAGGTAACCCCCAATCTCTACTACGTCCTGGCCCTCCTCTCTGCGGGCGTAATTGCCGACTTCACCCTCGGCCGCTCGGTCCAACTCCTCGCGTGGGGTCACCACCCAGTCACCGACTGGTTGCACGCTCTCACTCATCTGGTGGTTGTGTCCAATGCCTTTCCGTTCCTCAAAACCCGGTGGGCTTACGGGTCCTACTGCGTCAGCGTCCGTGACTTTTAGGCCTACGTAATGATATCTATCGACGAGCGACGTGACCGTCTCGCAGTCGAGTCGCGTAGTCCGTCCGAGGCGTGGAAGAACACGGAGATGACATGGCAGTACGGTCCCGCCGTGCCGAACACTTTTGGGAAGCTCTTGCTGGCAACAGACCCCTTGAAAGCCTTGGGACTGACTGACCAGAAGCTTAAGTGCGAGATCATCTCGCTGTTGTTTGGCGGCACGGATACTGTGGCGTTAACCTTATCGGTGGTGCTTTTGCAACTTTTGCGTCATCTGGCGGTACACGGGCGGTCGGTGAGAGATCTGGCTGCAGCGTTTCCCCTCCCCTCCCTGTCGATGGTTTCAGAAACGACAGTGGTGACGATAGCGAGGACTCAGCGTCGGTCAGCACGCTCCGCCGAATAGGATTGACTTAGGATACTCTACGGCAGCGGGTTACCCTTATGGGGGCCGTGATCAGTGAGTGCCTACGGACGATGCGGAGCAGTCCTGGTACCTTCCGGCGCTCTGTCCCCCCCCGGTGGTCGCGCTCTTATCTGCCAGGGCCAGCCCTATTTCCTTCCGGCAGGTACGGAGATTGGCGGGACAGCTGTCGCCTACCATGTTGAACCGGCCATATGGGGAGGGCCAGGTGAAGGCGAGACTTCTTCTGCTTCCACTGGCTCTGATAATGACCCCCGTACCTTTAATCCGGACTGGTTTATAGGTATCGCAGGGGACCGCAATTACCCCAAGGTGTTCGATTTCTCGTTCGGTCCCCGGCAGTGCCTCGGGCGGGCCCTGGCGTTCATAGCGATGTCACTGATCTTGGCGGCGTTTCTGAGGCTATTTGGGTACGAGGCAGCGGACGGAGGAGAGCTGACGAAGGACTGGCTGCACTTTGTGGCGCTGAGACTCCAAGACAAACGGTTTATGGTGAGCGTGAGGCCCCGCAGAGCGAAGGATCCGATGGGTTCCGACTTAGTAGGGCGAAACAGTGGAGGGAGTCACACAAATGGGAGAACAGAAAATGTGATGGCAAGTACTTGAATATGTATGACATCCGCGTGCCCTGTGCCTCTAGGCTGCTTGACAAAACTCCGCTACACCCTCCACCCTCTGAACAGGCCGCAGCTTCACAGTGTTTCACCAGCCAGGGCTAGGGGCGTGAAGCCCTGCGCCTCCTACCTTGTCTTACACCCCCGTCCCCGCTGCCAGCCGTACGTTGAAACTTGGGAGCTCATGTCCACCCGTTGGGCGCCGCATGCAATTCCTTCCTCCTGCGCCCTTACCCTGCGGCAACTTTCCTTCCTTCGCTCAATTTACGGTCATCACATTCCCCACAGTTCTCCTATCCTTGAACATGCTGCATCGCCTGTCCACGCCGACCCACCTCGGCGTCCGTTTCCTGTTGCGCCGAAATTTGGCCAGTGTCAGTGGCGGTATCGGTGGC
The DNA here is from genome assembly GCA_027575765.1 of Tieghemiomyces parasiticus. NCBI lineage: Eukaryota > Fungi > Kickxellomycota > Dimargaritomycetes > Dimargaritales > Dimargaritaceae > Tieghemiomyces > Tieghemiomyces parasiticus. The sequence continues at coordinate 29,190 of JANBPT010000382.1, read as the reverse complement.
AGCAAACTTGGCGGCCCGACGCAGATCTTCGACCGCCAGGCTAAACGTCTCCAAAAGGACCGGGCGGCGGCAGACCCAGTGGCCAGCCGAGAAGTGGACTACCTCCGCGATGAGACGGCACGCCAGCTAGTCGATCGTCTATTAGACATCAAGCGACGCTTCCCCACGATCGTTGAACTGGGCGCTAACAGCGGGTATCTCCGTCGGTACCTCAGCCGGGAGCTGACCGATAAAGTGATTCAGTGCGACATGTCGGAGGCCATGCTACGACGGGACGAAGGTTTGGAGGTCAAAACGTCTTCAGTATCGTCGTCGTCAACGATATCCACTGAAGGAAGCGCCAACACCCCACCCAGAGAGTCAGGGGCCGAAGAAGAGGAGGCCCTCCTGACAAATCTCGACGGAGACGAAGTCGCTGGTCAATCGACCACCTCCGCGAACGCCCACCTGCCACCGGTTGATGTCGAATACCGAGTAATGGACGAGGAGCACAACACCTTCGCTGAAAATTCCCTCGACGCCGTGGTGAGCAACCTCTCCCTGCACTGGGTCAACGACCTTCCAGGGGCGCTGATCCAGATCCAGCGGTCTCTCCGTCCTGACGGCATGTTTCTGGGCGCCATGTTAGGCGGGGATACCTTGTTTGAGCTCCGCACGTCACTCCAGCTCGCTGATTTGGAACGCCGGAATGGCATCGCGCCCCGTATCTCGCCTATGGTCGACCCTCGGGACATGACCGATCTGTTGGCTCGCGCGGGGTTCGCGCTCACGACCGTCGATGTCGATGAGGTGGTCATTGATTATCCATCCCCCATTCACTTGATGCAGGATCTGCAGGCGATGGGTGAGAGTAACGCGGTGCTTCTACGGTAGGTTTAAGGAGGGGGACAGCTCGGTTTTGGATCGGGGAGACCTATCTCAACGAAGCCACTGCTTCAATGGTTACAGTTGGCTGGCTCAACTCAGTGGTTAGCGGTTTCTGACTTTTGCTATCGTTCCTTCCGTTCTTTTCTCGTCGCGCACACCAGGAATCCTGGTATCAGCCGGGACACGTTACTGGCCGCTTCAAGTGTCTACCAAGGTGAGTTGCTAGACGACGTGGCCCTTCTGCTCCGATAAACCAGTGATTATCTAAGAACGGCCGCGATAAACCTGGGGCTACCACATTCAACGGGGAAACTTGAATATTTTTGTAGCGTAGTTCTCCCTGCTCATCCATGTTACTATTTATATGCAAACACCTCCCCTCCTCCTCCGCCGCCATTTCCCCTGTAGCGCTCCACGGTAACGAGGATGGTACCATACCGGCCACGTTCCAGGTTGTCTTCATGATTGGATGGAAACCTGACCCGTCCCAGCCCAAACCCAAGAAGCGTGGCTCCGCCACAGTGTCCCTGAAAGACGCATTGAAATAAGGGTGCCGTGGTACCTAAGGTACTTTTTTTTTCCTAAAGGGTTAACATAAGGGATACCTTGTTTTGGCACTAAGAAGGCTTACCTCGTTAAAGAGTGTACGGTGGAAGTTGAAAAATATTAATCTTGTAGGCAATATCATATTTTAATGGCAAAATAGCTGGAACCATATGGGCTACTTGGCGAACCCGGCTCCTCTGGCACAATAGTCAGGAGGTCATTATGGCCTCGAAGCTGGGGTCTTTCCTCCAGCAGATTCCAAAGTATGCCACTGGCAAGTTCGTCGATTGAGCCCACTAGATGACCCCATGATACTCTATGTTAAATAGCCCCAATCTGGGCAAAAGCGGGATGGTCGTTATTTATAAGTAGCGAGCCATTAAAGCCCAGAGAGAAAGTGAGTTTAGTATAAATATATTTTGTTATGGGAGCTGGGGAGTGCTAATACTCAGCAAGGACACGTACATCATGCTTGGCCAATGTGGGTGTAGGTCGGGTCTTGGGCTATGGAATTGGGTATGGGAAGGGAGGGGGGAAAGGGAAGTTGAGCTGCGAGGGGTAGATCATCCAGCGTGAGTTACGCTAGTCGATGTAGCACGCTCTGAGCTTCTAGGTTTCATACCCATTGCTACAACGCCACATCTTTCCGTGGAACTTTTGCAATCACAGGTCGTTCTGATGATTTATGGGAAATGAAATGAGAGGCGTCCAAGTAGTAGTTCTGTCGATCGACTCATCTCCCTTATGGGCGCATTCGCATTGATGAGCAGGATGATTTTCCCAGCTGGTGCTCCACTTGAATGCCGAAACCGCTTCATGGCTCGAGTTCTACACTACCACTAAAAATCAGTTGCCAGTCATTGGTGACTGGGGGCGGTTCGGCCTTTGTGCCCTTAGCTAATTGTCCGATCCAAGTCGGCAGAGCGGCCACTCTGGCCCAAGTCCCATCATCTATGAACATCCGCACCAGTCCATCCATTCACTTTTGGTGTACCGTATGCACGCCTTGGTAGGTATTGCTCAATACTCGACCCCTGGTCCTGATCAGTCTTCCCGCCGGTCACTCCCTTCCTGTCCCATTAGCAGCACCAATGTGATCTAGCCTGATCACTCCTTTCCACTGTAGGTGACTTTCAAGGGCCGGCTTCTGTGGACAAATCTTGGCAGATATGGGCTGCTCTAAACTCAACTAGAGCGCGAATCCGGCCTGGTCGCGATCAGTTCAAGTCCCGTTGCGGTGAAGTGGGACGGCGGCCGTGGCCAGGTACAGGTTAGCTGGTGTAAGGTGTGCTGGTAATTTCAAACGCAATTTGTTTAACCTGCCGCTGCATACTGCTCAACTACCATAGATAACTACCTCGGTAGGTCCAAAATGGGTCTACGGCTGCTTCCCGCTATTCTACGAGGATGATTAAGTAATTCGAAAGGCCAAGCTGTCGACGGTCAGCCTAAAACGAAACAATCCATCGATGGCTGCAGCGGCCATGGCCTTTGTCCGAAAACGAATCTAATGGTCGAGAGCGACATAGCAAGTGTAATAAGATCTCTCGGTCTAGCCGTCGGACCCCGACGCCTGCCAGACTAGGTTAGCGGCCAATTGGTTGGGCTTAATCCAATTCCCAGGCCATCCGCATGCATTATGCAGACATTAGCGTTCCCCGCCTGACGGTGGGGCCGAGGGGTAAACACGCCCGGTATCCACCTGACCGGTCCTTCCGAGTCTACAGTCAATAATACTTAGCGCTGGCCGTTAGAGAGGGGGCAGGTCATCATGCCTTGCACCCTTTGGCGGCACCCGATCCCCCCTCTCGGGCAGAGAGCGCACCGTCGGACGTGGCTGACTGGCCATGTGCTCAAGGCCGAAGTTTCCAATGGGATGTAAAAGTGACTCGGCCTAGCGACCAAAGCGCCCACTTTTTTCCTAGGGCGGCCACAGTACGCCAATGAACGACCCGCCTCCTGCCATTCCCATTTTCCCTTACACCCTGGCCCCCACCTCCCTCACCTACCTGACTGACCGCCGGGACCCTTTGTTACCACTGCACATCCCTTCCCCGCTTTTTCCTGCGCCACCCTAGAGTCCACCCTGGGGCCCTTTACAGTTGAGCCAGAGGATCCTTTACTCGCCACTTTGCCGCGTCCCCGCTCCCCCGCCTTCCCCCGACCTTAACATTGTCGAGTGTCTTGGTTTTGTCACCTGCAACATTGTTTCCCCCATCGACACCTCTCTCTCTCTTTCTCTTTCTGCCTCCATTCTACTGAATTCCCCAAGCCTTTCAACTTCGGCATTTCTAGTCTTCTGCCCTAGCCGTCCCCTCGGTGCACCCTATTTATCCCTCCAGCGCCTTCTCCTTCAGCCCTATCCTCTATTCTCTCCCACCCCCTCGCGCATCCCCGGCCATCCCACCTGACAGACAGCCCAATACCTTTTTTATTCCTAACCCTCCAACCTCCTTTCCTTGGCACTACCCGTCCTACCGTGTAGTCCCTTACCCCTAGTTCTGCGTTCCATGTCTTTGGGTGATCTTTCCTTCGACGATGTCTTGACGGAGCTCTCAGCCCGGTTTATCATTAACGTGCCCGATGAGGAGCTCGCGTCGGTGGAGCGGGTCTGCTTCCAAGTGGAACAGGCCCACTGGTTCTACGAGGACTTTGTGCGGGAGGCCAACCCCCGGCTGCCGTCCCTCAGCCTCAAGAAGTTCACCGCCCGCATGTTTTCCCACTGTCCGCTTCTGCATCAGTGGGCCAACCAGCACGAGCGGGCCTACCGCGACTTTCTGGAGTACAAGTTTCAGGTCCCGGTCTGTGGCGCTATTATTCTCAACACGACCTGGGACCGGTGTCTCCTTGTTAAAGGTTGGGCGGCGCGCGCCTCGTGGGGGTTCCCACGCGGAAAAATTAACCAGGACGAGGCCGAGGTGACCTGCGCCGTCCGGGAGGTGTTTGAAGAGACTGGCTTCGATATTGCCCCGCACCTCAACCCAGACCACTATATTGAGTGCGTATTGGCCCGCCAGCGGGTCCGCCTCTACATCATCCCCGGCGTCCCCGAGACTACGGTCTTCGCCCCACAGACACGAAAGGAGATTAGTATGATCGAGTGGCACGATATCCGTGACCTGCCGACCCAGCGCCCACGTAAACCGCAGTCGGGCCAGCACCACCACAACTCGTCCCACCAGGGTGGCGGAGGGAGCCCCACGCTGTCCCCGTCCGAGACGGAGGGTGAAGGTACTAACACCAGCAACAACAAGCGTTTCTATATGCTTACGCCCTTCGTCACCCGGCTCCGCAGCTGGATTGCCAACCACGGTCGGACGCCGCTCAACCGCCAGGTACAGGGAAACTCTACCGTCGGGGCCGGCCACGGCACCCTACCGCACGGCCGGACCCACCCGCGCGACGGTCCCGTGGCCCGCCGCGGCAACGCTATTAACCCGACACGCACCCACCCCAACGTTGTGACGGCCAGCCGTTCCCCACCCACCGCTGTTACTGCCGACGTAAGCTTATCTACTGAGGCCGCCAACCTTAGCCTGCGCCAGATGTTGGGTCTCGCAGCCTCGGGCGATGCTAATGGGGCGATCCAGGTACCTCCTGTCGCCACGAAGAAGACCATTACTACCCCCTCGGCTTCAGCTAACGGGACTTCGGCCCGTAGCAAGCGTCGCGGCTCGCAACAAGGCCCACGGTCCGAGCGTAGTCACAAGACCGCAGCGGCACAGGATCTCAAAAGCCTGCTCGGTATTAGCGCGTCAGCTACCGCCAGCGCCGCCGCGGTGCCCGACCATTCTAGCGCCAGCCATACGCCCCATCGCTCAGCCGCCGACTTATTGGCCCAATTGAAGGGGTCGGTGCCTTCTACCCCTCCCGCAAGCCGCGGCCGCCCCAGTGCGGTTGGATCCCCCGCCCTTGCAGCGGCCGGTCCCAGCCCAAAACCCATCACCGCGCTGCTCAATAAGCTGCAGGCACAGCATTCTCTGGTCCAGCGCACGGCCAGCGAGCTCTCCTCCTAGCTTTATTGCCATTGTTTCTACGGGTGGACTGCGAACGATCTTGTAAGGGGGTCAAAGTAGGTAGCATTTTGCAATGCTTCCCTCCCCCGATTATCTCCCCCCATCCGAGGCGTACGCCTGGGGAACTGGGCAGTTCTCCTGTATGCTTGTATGCACTCTTGTACATACCGTTGAATAAATTGGGGAACGCGCAGTGTCGCCCCGTCATGTCGCCCCCATCTTTCCGCCGCCTAACTGTGAAGAAATTGGAACACGGGTGGCATATAGGATACCGCTGGACTGTACCCAGTATAAGGCTTGCTGACAATCCCGTGCTCGTAGCCATTTGATTTCGAGTTGATCCCTACCTTTTAGGCCTGCGTGTGACCCTCCAACTCTGGCCTATTTCGAAGGGGCCCTGCCATCTGCATCTCATCCGCAGGTCGCGCCATCCCTCCCCCCTCATTGCAACGCTGCCTTGCCTCTCGCTTGTCATGCCTCGTGTAGCTGTACATTTTTAAAAAGCGCCCTCTTTTCTCTCCTCCCATCCGATGCCTTCCTCGGCCTCGAAGTTCAAGCCGGGCACCCGGGCGCGGGCCGCCCGGCGCAATGCCGCGAACACCGATTCCCCACCGATTCCCGACACCCCCAGCTCACCTGCTGGCTCTCCCTCCCCCCTAACCGAGCGGTCTACCGCGGCCAGTCTGGCCGACCCGATCGTACGGTTGGGCGGATTACTCATCGGCAGCGCGAGCAGCATCCTCCTACTCGGCACGCTACTCTACGTGAGCCCGCGGTTTCTGGAACCCGTCTATGGCAATGTGTTTGCCGGCTTGTACTTTCGTCCGGCCCTGGTGACCTGCTACGCGCTCGGCAGTCTTACTGCTGGCTGGCTCGTGGGTCGCTGCGCACATGCCCGCACGGCACCGGCCGTCCACCGGACCCTGCTGGCCACCGCCGCCGAACTCCTGGCCTGGTCGACCCTTGCCCTTCCGCTCAGCCTCGAGGCCCTCCGCTGGCTGTTTCCCTACCGTCTAACCTTTGGTCCTTGGCTGGGTCCCCATATCACCCAGCTGGGCCACGCCTACCCGCTTGCCGTCCTTGCCGGTGCGGTGGGCGCGGTGGCTACCGAGCTGGTGTTTGCAGGCCCCACCTGGGCAGCCATAGCCGTACGGGCCCCTAGCCGTACGGGGCTACAGTCAACGGTGATTCGACTCTCACTCCTGGCCCTCCGCACCACCCTAGCTTTCACTTTGGCCCGTGTCGTTGTGGACCGCGCTGGTTTCACCACGCCCATTCATACTTGCTCGACCGTCCTCGGCCTGACATTCCAAACTATCCTGGCTTCCGCGTTACTCTACCTCCTCGATGCCGCCTCTACCCCCGCGACCCCCACCGGAACCTCGACGGTCCCCAATGTCGGCCGTGATCGTCCACGCGGTACCGGCTGGTCTCGCAAGGCAGTTCCCCTCGTGGTGGCCCTCATCCTCATTGCCCGGGCCCGCCTTCGCGAGCCCGTTTGTATCCCGGGCCTGATACCGGACTACCATGCCAAGTCTGCCGATTTTACGGTACTGGATCGCGCCGAGTCCGTCACCGGCTGGGTCTCAGTGATTGACAACCAACGCGATGGGTACCTGGCCCTCCGTGGGGGAAATTCCCTGATTGGGGGCCGGTGGAAACGGCCGACTGAGTCAATTTTCCTCATATTTTACAGCATGGAAGGGGCCCGTCTTCTCAACCCACCCTACCGTCAATCCTCCCCCGTTGCAAAAGGTGCCACGGGCGCCCCAACGGCCCCGCGTGGTCTCCAAATCGGCCTGGGCGTCGGTATCATTGCCGACTCACTGCAGCGCGCCGGTTTCCAGATGGATATCGTCGAAATTGACCCTGCAGTGTACCGGTTCGCCCGTGAGTACTTTGGTCTGGCCGAACCCCACGGAGTGTACCTCCAGGACGGCCGGGCGTTCATCGAACAGGGTAACCTAACGGACGCGTACGATTACGTCTTCCACGACGTGTTCACCGGAGGGTCCGTGCCGGCCACACTTTTCTCCGTCGAGGCCCTCACACACATCCGGCGTATCTTGAAGCCCAGCGGTATACTGGCCTTGGTAAGTGGCAGGTAAAGCCTTAGTTACCACCCTTTTTTTCTGCTTCTACTTTCAGACCGCTGAGCCCCCCTCCCCCACTTGTAATCCTGCGCCTAAAACGTATTCAAACCATACCCCTACCTACCAACCCACTCTACCCTTTCCTGCCTCCCAGAACATTGTTGGCTCGCAGCGACCGCCACTCAACCGGGCGTTACTTTTCGTCTGGAAAACGCTCACCGCCGTGTTTCCTCACGTCGGCTGCCATGCTGAAGAATCGGACGACGCGAACCACGTCGTCAACATGGTATTCTTTGCCTCCGTCGAACGCGCCCTCCCTACCGGTCGACCGGGGGTTTTCCGCACCCCGACCCGCGAGGAGCTCGGTGACGTCTACCTCCGCAGGGAGGCCTACCGCCTTTTGCGCGAACGGCCCCTGGTCGACCTTGGTACGACCCTCAATTCAAGCCAGTTGGCTGAATTGGCCCCCGTCACCGATGCGCATAACCCCTTGGCTTCCCAACAAATCGGGTCGGCTGAGCAGCACTGGCAGAACATGAACAAAATTTTACCCCCGGAGACCTGGGAAGTGTACTAAGCTCATCCTTAGTTTCCAGGTCGTACTTATCTTCTCCGGTCGCATATCCACGCCAGGGGCGCCGACAAGGGCACAAACCTGGTTTGTATCACGCGTCTCTTTATTACAAGGCATTACGAACAACTCCAGCCTCACCGCGAAGACGGGTGTGCTGGTCGCGGTTGAATATGCTTTTAAAAAAATGTACGCAAGCTCTACTCTACCCCTGGCTTTGCGCCTCCCTACGCCATGGCCCGCTCGGCCTTCGTAGCCGATACTACCACCTTTCCGTCCCAGCTACCTTCACTTGCCAGGAACGCCTTCCTCGCGCTCTTTACACTACCAGTAGCGTTCACGACCCGTTGCTCTGGCGACCACCCTTATGGTCTGCCCCTCCATCGTTTTTCCTTAGCGTTTCTATTGCCTAAGTTCGACGCTACCTGCACCCAATAGAGTCCTGCGACCCTGGGCCACCGGTTACCCATCTCCTGGTATATAAAACCCAACGAGTGTCATGGGCCAACCATCGATACACCCCAGTCACTTGTAAACCATAGTTTACTGTTTACCATTACGACTCCACCCCCCTTTGAAGCCCTCACTTACCACGTGCCCCTTCAACGATAAAACGCGGAGACACTCAAAAATGGAAAGGGAGCCATGGCGAAGGCAAGGGTGTTTGTAGGGCATATATAGCTTTATTCAGGATAATGGATTTCTAGGTACCGTTGCTACTCCTTAACTTGACAAGGATTGAAGCAGCAAGACTGCCACCCTCCCCAAAAAGAAGAAGACGACCGGCAGAGCACATCTCCAGAGACCTACTTCCCATTAAGCTGGCGGATTGACCACAGACCTGAGAATGTTTCAAACACGAGAATTTGCCAATCTTGATTAAAACGCCAACTGACCCGTTCTTGGGTATATCGAATCCATGATTCACCACTCCGAGTAGTCGAGGCCGAGACCCTCCCCATCGCACAAACGACCTCCCCGGCATCAAGATCTGAGCATTTGGGTGGTATACGGTCTGCTGAACGCTCTATCAGTTATGCGTACTGTAAATATCAGCTTTTCTATACTGAAATTCACTTTGGCCTGCTCACCCACGACCCTCTTCGGTCGATATCTTTATTCTCCTTCTTTTATGCTATTTCTTCGGACCACACCCTCCGTCGCACTCTATATACCGCTAGTGGCACGAAAAAGGGGTGGAATGGTGTTGCCGGGAAGGGATGATGAGAGTATAGCAGCTAGGGCTTTGATTCTGGAGTCGAAGCTGCCCAGTATGACTAACGAGCGCCACATTATTTCATCGCGATGGTATTAACGGTGGTGGAAGTCACCTTCGCCTCGTACTTCATTTTCTTACACCATTGTTCACGTTTTGGACTCGGAAGAAGATACATATATATATATATATATGTATATTTGTAGACAATCATCAAGGCGTTACTATACGTTCCTTCTCGCTCATACACGTAGCACGTATGTGAGTCCTCCCGAATTCTCCAGTGTCATATTATTTAGAATGGGAGGTTCCATGCATGACGGGCAGTTTAGATGGGTTCCACCACACAGGAGGCGTCGGCGAGTCCGTCGTATACCGATTATACTTTATTTATTCATGAATCTATCCTGAAGAGCCTCGACCGCAGCACCTCTTACCTTGCACAGTTTACACTCTGAACGCATTTTTAGCTCGCAGTCCAGCCCCGGGCTGGCACTGTTTAGCGTGGTGGCTCTTTCAGGGCCGGCGCTGTTCACGGCGTAACTCAAGATCCCAGTCGCCAAGTTTAAGATAGGGCCTGTGAGGGCACCGTGGATGTTCAGGGGCACCAGTCAGGGCAGCGAGGGGGGACTGGTAGATCAAGGGTGATGCGTATCGCACCAGTTATGTTTAAAAGGGAGAGCGGCGAAAATAAGAGTGAGAGACAATTCCAAGCCAATACACAGACTGCTGGTGGTAATGAATATATAGATGTATATATGTGTTAAGAATTAATTAATATGGGTATGCGAAAGGAGAAGTAGGAGAAAATACGGCTTGTTTCCATCAACATAGTATGCAAGTTACTGCCCGCGACCGCCGGAAAATCCTGATTCGCGTTGTGATGCTAGCCTTCAAGGTCGCCGTAAGTCACTCTCTATATATACTTTGTGATGACAGATAGCGTCCGAATGTGGGCCCAGTTGCCCGGCGCGTTCTTATTTTTTGTTGTGCATAACTATGGTTTACATTATTGCATGTCTACTGTGGACTCTTTTCACTAGTTGGAGATTGTCGCAGAGAGGCTTGGAGCGTGGGCTACGGCATGTAACAATGAGCAGTATTTACATGGTCACAGAGTGAACGAGGATGGAACATAGTGTAAGCGCACAAGTGGGCATAGACCAAACGTGAAGGCAAGCCCATTGCTCTTGAAAACGCCTGCCCCCCTCCCTCCCTCGGTGAAGTCCCAGACCGAGGCCTTTCTTTCTGGTAGGGGATTTTCCGACGCCTTCATGGTTCACTATTGCTACAATCAACGGGGTAGCAAATCCCGCGTCGTCGTCCGCTTTTGCGCCGTTGGCTATTTAGCTGAGTAGGAGACTTTGTCCACCCTATAGCGACAGCTGGGGGCTGGATTGCGCCTCGTTGTTGTCTCCTTCCACTGTACCTCTCTTCCTCATCACTTCGATTTCACTCTCACCGCCGCTATTCACCTCCGCAATGTCTTCTTTCACCAGCCCCCAACGGACGTCTGTGGCGCTGTTGGTCAACCTTATCTTTGTTGTAGAATAGAAACCTCGGTTGATCCAAACGAAGTACCATCGATCACGATCACTTCATACGATGGGCACTACCCCCGATCGGACCTGCCGTGCAGTAGCTCTATTGCCCAACACGACGCATGATTGGGAAGATAACGCGATTTTTTACGCTTAATAATAACCCCGCCAACCCGTTGTATATCAATACCAATGTAGCGTTTATATATTTTGCTATTAGCTACCGTGGAAAGTACGTTATTGATACCACGTAAGGTGCAATAAAAATGAATGAATTACCTTAATAAACTCATAGTTCGATGGACCGCATAACCAGTCAGCCTTTCTAACGCACTGCCAGTCTGTGGGGGAAGCAACGAGTCCAGGTTGGTTAGTGAATAGATGGTGACCTGGATACCTTGGCGGCCCGTCGGGGTTTATGCGGACCCAGGGAACCCATCAGAAGCGATCTAACTGTCGGTCTTGAGTACGACTGTCTTCCCCTTTCCACGCTTTGAATTTACTCTTGACCTTATCCACAGCCGAGGTGATGGGTTTTTTGAAAAGATAGTCGCCTGCAATAGCGGCAGCGCCCAAACCGAGGGCAACTGGCAAGGTGGCGGTCAAGGTTGCAGCGGTGGCGACTGTCGAGATGGGATGAGTTGCCGCGTAGTTGGCGACCCACTTTCCGCCGCTTTTCACTTTTTCTTTCAAAGACTTTTTTTCCTCGATTGGTTTACCATCGGGACCGAGGGGCGATTGGATCGGCTGAGCGTTAGGGCCGTTTGCATTAAGCTGCCCTAGGGTCACGGCCCGCTGATTCGGGTTGTTCAGCTGCGGGGCGGCGCCGTTATTTATTTCGGTTAATCTAGACTGTCCGTAGCCATACTGCTCTTGATCGGGTTTAGGCAGAGGGGTAGAATGTACTGATCCGATGGAGAGCACAGCGACCAGGGCGAAGATGATATTGGAGCTTTTCATGGCAGCGAGTTGAAAAGCACAGGGACTATGGTAGGTGAAGGAAGGAGGCCGGAGAAAACGTCCGTAAATACCCGGTTGTACTGCGACTATTGGAGGTGAGGATAAACTGGCTTTTTACAATGCAGGTACTTGAAGGAGAGTAGGCCAGAAACGCGACAGGCATCTGTGCGGTCAAAGTGAAGTATAAAGACCGAAATTAAAATTAACTCTCAAGGCAGACAGGTGGGTGGCAATGGGGTTAGATAAATACAGGTGCGAGACTACGCCTCTATATAGAGACACCCTGTTCCTCGGTTCATACACGTTTCACAGCAGTGCCGCCACACACAGCCTTGGCATCGGTTGCGTCGACTTCGACATGAAGCAGGCGAGTTCAGGTCGATGGTTACGCGATCGCTGACCTTTTGACTATCTCGCATAGCCCCTCCCGGTCTTTGCCAGCGCCAGAGCCCAGGCCGCGGTGCGACGCGGGGCCTACCAAAAGCGCATAATCTAAAAGCCGGGCCAATGTCCACCCTTCCATGCCAGTCCGCTCGCTACCCTGCTCCCCCCCCCATCGTGAGGATACAGCGTGAAAGGGAGAGCGTTGAAGTGGAGAGGGATGAAGTTACGGAAGTTGTCTTGCCTAAGAGAGGTCAACATTTTGAGAGAAAGGGGAAGAAAGAGAGAGGGTGGTATGAGCAGCTGTTAGGGGGCCATTTACAGAATTTCTTGGTTATCCAATCATAGAGTACTCGACACGGATAGTAATGAAGACAAAGGGCGAAAGGGAGGAGAGAACGCCCGGGTCCGCCCAAAGAAGTGTGTGATATAAAAATAACGGATTAACTAGGGCAGGTGAGCAATATAGGGTAATATCCGACTAGCGTGCGGACAAAGGGAGGGTGCGAGTCGGGCCGCCAACAGGTAACGATAGCACATGGTCCTTATGTCGTTGTAGCCGTGGAATGATGTCGCTTAGCCGTTTCGGCCCAAATAGCAACGGCCCGAGGGTAGTACAGCACATCCGACCATGTATTCCGCTGTATGGCCCATTGGGGATATCATTAGAGCACTGTGCAATAGCCAACCTTTTTCTTACTGCCGAAAAAAGTCATGGTTAAGGAAGGTCGGCGCCCGTCTGAGCTGACCCTACACCCACACCGACGTGCACACCACCCCCTGCAGTTTTATTCGCCCTCGTGGGCCTCAGGGTTAGCAATCATGGGTTCTCACCGAGGAAGGCAAGCGCCGCCGCTGTATCTCTGAAAATCCTAGTGGAGCTTTCCTGCCAACCGGGAAAAGCGGTACTCTCATCTGACAATCGGCTATGATAGAAAATACGCCAGAGCTGGTCCAAGAGACTCCCTTATTTCCACCGTTTGAGTAACGGTACTACCATCCAATACTCAGCATATAAACTGACACTGCTCCTTGTAGAGAGGGCAGTAGTGGCGAAAAGAACATGGGAGCTTCCTCTAACTTGTACACGGGATGTTGCCTACGGGATAAGAGTCATCGACTACGTTCACTGAGGAGCTTTTTCCTTACTACGATCGAGATACACGTCCATCTATGGCAGATGTAAAATCTACCAATTCCAAATGGAGCGGCTAACGGACGTTGCGCAATCATCAAGGAATCCCAGCACTGGTCGGGCATGTTTACCGTATAAGAAGCAAACAGTCTAACCCTACATCTCTCTTGTAATCCCCACGAACGCCCGGGGAGGATTCAAGTACCGACGAGCGAGGACGCAGGAACTGGACTTTCGCCATTAGGGCCGTCTTCGGGTTAAGTGAATGTTTATCTTTAGTGAACCCAAGGCAGGTAGGGCCATCCTCAAGCCAAACAATGATGGCGTACCCAAGGCATTGTGTCTGCTAACGGTTAACCAATGCGGAATATAAGATAGAGCTTTAGGGCCTGGCCTACGTGGACGCCGGCGGGTCAACGGCCGACATAGGTTCCTTACAGTTCGTATCGGGAATTATTAGTAGCATTCATGGTTAAGGTGGAGGCACGATGCGCACCCTCTCAAATGTTGTGCGCGTGCAAGCAACCATTAAGCTACCCTGTACAACTACTATTGTCATCGATGGCTTGCCAATATTCCTTGCGATCAAGTACTGGATATGGCATTACAACGATTTATTTCAGTTAGTCTACATTGCTCGACTCAACTATATAAAAGGGAGACTTTGGACCACCTTTCCTGGCCTCCTAATCTGTGCAGACCCTCTAAAGGTAATCCGACATGTCTCTTCTCTTATTCCTCGGTCCTTACCAGCCATGACCGGCCAGGTACTATTAATGTTTCTCGAAGGCCCCATCTCCACCCACCTGCTCGACTGTGGTGTCCTTCAGCCGTACCCCCCTCCCCTGAGCGCCCAGCTCGCGCAGGATTCTACCTGCGCCTGCATGCGAACCATCGTCCTCAATCCGATGTCGATAAACACCTTCTCCACCTGAAAACCTTCGGTGAAGCCGGTGAGGACGACTGTAAAACTCTCGAGACGCACGAGGTGGTCGAGTACACCCTGAGCGGCTCGATTCATCTCCCCACCATCCACCCACAGCACGTCCACTGCCAGGAGTGGAACGCCACGCTGGATTTGCTGAGCCTATTGGCCGGTTCATCAGCCGTTAACTTTGATTGCGTGCGCGTGACGGCCCTCCGCCAGCTGCGCCTCACCGTCATGTAGCACAGATATGCTAGGTCACTCAACCCGAATAACTCCCAGACGGTAGTTTTTTTTTTTGGTCATCAACGCCGTAGATGTTGTGGGTCGGTTCCTTCAGGCCATGGTTCGGTGTCATTTCTGGGCGTGGGAGTACCCGCCAGACGCTGCGATGCGACTCCGCAACTGGTACATTCGCAATTGCATCTGGCACTGCCACAGGCTGACCACTTTTATCAATGCCACCTTCATCGAATTGTTGACCGTGGAAAGTCTTGTGAGCGAGACCGCCTGGACCATGTGCGACGAGCTAATTTCCTGAGGGAGTTACTTCAGGACCTTTAAAAGGCCGCTCGTAACATTTACATCCTGAGGGGTGTACCAGACAACACCAAGGTCGCGGCGGGCACCCAGATCGCCGTGATACGCGAACTTGATGGCCTACGCAACAGGCCGCACACCGAGTGGTGACGGTAGACGGCCCAGCCATTTAAAGCGTTTATTGCACCAACAATCTACCTGATACGGCCCGTTGTCAACAACGGCTACGGGGAGGACTGCGGAGAATCTCGCGGTAACTATCCCTCCCCTGAAAGTCTAGTGACTTTAGACTATGTAGTCAGTTGAACGCGAGGCTACGTTCTTGCCAGACTGTAGCCTGCGGCAGGGATATCAATGCGAATAGGGTGTCGTCATAAGCGGCCTGGAGACGTTGAACAAACCAACTGCTAGTCAATATCGTGTGATGCCCTGGTTTTCCGGTCATGTAGTATCGCTGTAGTGCATCGCTGGGTCATTCACTTTGTCCGATGACACTTGAGAGCAGGATGTACACCGTATGAGTATGTAAAGTGCCACAAAAAGCTTACTGTAACGAACTGGACGCCAGGAATGAAGGTCAAACGCCTCGCTTCATGGATCACATCGCCTAACTCGGTTCTTCAAACCGTTCTTTGTGTCCGTTCTGAGCTTCGACGCGACAGCCCTGGGCGCAGTTGGATCTACCCAGTCCGTATTTAAGGGACGTATGCCGTTCCACCGTGGGCTGTCATACTGCGGATTGTAGCTGTAAAAGCGATAGACCAATCACCCCCTTCTTCACTTCTTTCGCAAACATCGGTTCTCCTTGATTAGGTTTAAGGCTCGTTCGCTTCCCTCTGACTAACATGACTAGCCAACTTGGCCCTAGGAAGGTTGATAGTGACCGGCAGTCCATCATGGCTCACCTCGAAAATCTTGAAGCGGATATTGTGCGGCTCATTGAGACGGACCGAGAGAAAGAACGGTCCCTCTCCCGGATTAAAGCGATTCGTAAACGCGTTACGTCGCTGCATAGTACTGTCATGGCCATCATTGACGATACATCCGAGGACTCCGGTCTCACTCGCGATGACCCCAATGGCGATGCCTATACTCGGGCCGATCGATTGACTGATTATTGGGGATGACCAACTGCCTTCCGCCACCAGGACGACCGTTCTCTTCTTCACCACCCTCGTCCGAATTTCCTTCAGTTGAGACTGCGACTAATAATAGTTATAGGATTCATTAAAGGGCCTGTCATTACTATACATTCCTTTATGCTGATATTATTCAAGGATAAGTACAGAATCCCGTACCGATCTACTCAGTCTGTTACCAAAATCTAATTCTCACGGGGCTTAATGGGGATCAAGGTACCAAATGGAAGGTGCTGTACCACCGGAAACTTGGACAGGACATCCCCAACGTACATCTTTTGCAGACCCTGGTTGACCTTTTTCCAATAGGGAACGCCCGAAATGTCGTGCAGGATAGGGGAATGCTCAAAAAACGGGCCAACTTTCACCTGAGTGATGAACTCGATACAGCGCATGAGCATGTACTTGGCGGACAGTTCCTTGGCCAAGTTCATGTTGGCGATGATGCTGGGGTCTGGGTACGGGGAGCCTGAAGCAAGAACAAACGGGAGGGTCAATCAAAGGTGGGCGGAGAGGATAGGGAATGTTAGCTATGGTTAGGGGTAGGCTTGGGCCGATGAGGTTGCAGAAGGGAGCGGCCATCACGCATGCCACCTTTTCCTAACGGAATCGAATAATAATAATAATAATAATAATAATAATTGCAACCCAATCTAATACCTCTCGGCAGATACAGTAGGGACTACCCACCTAGGAACTGCGCGCTGCCCAGGATGAACGGCAGGAACTGGTAATCGTCTAACCCCCATACCCCGTGGCTACCTGCCGGCTCGAGGCGGTAAGTAAGCTGCAACCGGCGCACCAGCTCGAGGTATCGATCCAAGATGCGGATAACCAGGGCGACCCGGTCCGTCGGCTGAAACCGGCCCAAAAGCTGGAGACAGAGTAGCCACGCGAAGAATGAGAGTTCATGGCCGCTGCCATAGTCGATACGCGTTTCGTTGCCAAATGACCCGGTCAGATAGGGCCCCAGTTCCACAAAACTGGGAACGTACGCGGGGTCCGGGAGCAGCGTGGCCAGCAGAGTAGGGGTTTGCTCTTGAACGCGGGCGATGAACGTCCGGAAGGCTGGGTGGCCGTACCGTGATAGGATTTTCTCATCCACGGGAATGTTGTCAATGTAGCCGTCGATTGTGTTTAGCAGGGAAATGACCTTCTCAACGAACTGTGGAGAGAAACCGGGACGATATGGGGTGACCAGGAGGGAAGATATACGGGGTATGCTTAAGTTTAGAGTGTGAGTGGTGTGTACCTTAGCCGAGTAATATAGTCAGGCGAAAGGCTATGGACTCCACAGGCGTGTTAGAGACTTCGCGAGCGGAATTGTGTGAAACGATGTGGCGCGACTCGGTTCGCAGTACTCGACGCAGGGGAGGGGTTGGGCAAGCAAAAAAAATTAATACCGTATGCTTACCGGTGACTCGGTGCACGGAGAGTCGTTCGTGACGCCCTTCACGCTCTCGTTAAGCTCGGTGAGGAAGGTCATAATACGGTTAAACCCCTCCGAAGCCAGCCAGGTTTTAACCTCCAACGGACTGGTGATCGCCTTCTGTGGCTCGGTGAAGACGACGTCCTCAACCCGGAATATGGGTAGCTTTGAAGGGGGTATGGAACCAGGAGCCTGCATGTCGGGAGTCAGTGGGCGGGAATGAGGTGGAAACGCAGTGATGTAAATGAGCGAGATGGAGGAGAAAATAGGCTACAAAGTAAGGCTATAAGCAGTTTATGAACTGCGACGGGCAAGGGAATGCCAGCCATTGCCCTGGTCGCTCAGTAGCTACGGAACTGTGGTTGGCCCAATAGACTAGGCCCTGTGGAATGCGCCATTTTCGGCCGCGGCTGAATCCCAAAATTGGGACTCCGCAGTCTCGTGCAACCGAAGCAGGCGGGGTCAGCTGGAGCGCCACCGGTTGTACGGTCATGTCCTGGTTGGCCGTTATGCCCCCCCCCCAGAAAAAAACCATTATCAGTGGCTCTACTTGAGGGAGAGAGCGGGGGTGGGGGTCTAATACACGGAGGTTAGGACGTAAACAGTCGATGCAACCCAAAACTACACACGATGCTGGGTTGGGGTGGTGTGATAAAGTCAATACACGCCAACCAGCTCGTCAACTGGGACGCTGTATATTGCCCGATTAATAAGGCCTATTTCCCACACAATCGCGGCTCTTATAGCAAGCTTCGTTATTTTTATTCGGCAATAGCAGTACTGCCTGTCGCTCCACCTCGTCTGATGGTTAATACCCGCGCCACGGGAGAGGAGGCGGGTTCCCTTATGGCGCCGCCGGCAGTCCGCACGCCCGCCGAACCTTCTGGATGTGCGCACGACAAATAAATTGGTCGTGGGCCAAGGACCGCACGCTGCGGAGATAAACGGGCAAGTCGATCCGGCTTAGGCTGAGGGCCTTTCCGAGGTAGTAAATGGTATCTTCAAGGGCATTCTCCTCGGCTACCAGCTGGAACAACTGTTCGTGAGCGGGCTGCCGCCCGCGGAACACTTCGGCCGCCATCCGTGGCTGGATCTGGTCAATACGTTCCTGTTGGGCGACTAGTTCCTGGTGCTTGCTCTCGAGGACTCCCACGTTGTTTTCAATCTTTCGCTTCATGGCAGTGAGTAAGCGTCGCTCTTTCTCCACAATCTCCTCGCCGTGGTTCAGGTGCTGATTGATGGCCAGGAGGTGCGTGGTACGGTGCTTCATGTCCTTGTTAAACCGCTCTAGCGCCCCCGACAGCTTGTCATATACGGCCAGCTGGAACCCTGCCAACTTTTGCTCGGGCCCCACCGGATCGCTGTCGATTAGGCTAAGTTGCTGACGGAGGTCAGCCAGGTTGAGCGTGTCGGTCGAGGCCGCACCAGCCGGTAGCGCTGCAGGCGGTGGGGCCTGCGTCACCGCCGGAAGGGACGGCAGGGGTTGACTGGGCGGTGGGTTGAGCTGAGGAGGCGAGGTGTAGTAGTTCGACTGAGCCGGCGCCTCCGATGTGGCAGGCGGCGGGGCGGAATGCGCAGGTGGTGGCGCTGTCTGTGAGGCCGGCGGGGCGGTGTCCGCTGGAGTCCAGCTGGTCGGTGTTTCCTGGGAAGCTGACGGGTACTGGTGGTGGGAATGGGCGACAGTGGCTGCTACGGACGGTGCCTGGCTGTACGACGCCGGGTAGAGGGTGGTCGATGCGGGTCGGGAGGTGGTCGATGGTTGGGCCTGTGGTGGTGGCGGAGGGTGCATATTAGATAAGGCCTGAGAGGGCAGGGACGAGGAATAGGCCGACTGAGCGGGCAAGGCCGAGTCGCTGAGGTGGCTGGCACTGGCACTGAACGGTGGCCGCGGCATTGGGTAGGCGGACGACCCGGGAGCGGCAGGGCCCAGAGTTGCCGAGGAACCCTGTAGTAGGTCGGGGGATGACAGGGATGCTGAGGGATTCTGTAGCGGCTTACGCCGCATGCCCACGGGAGGTTCCTGGCTGAAGACAGGCTGGAGAGCTCTCAGGAGCTCGGCGGCCGAGTATGGATGACCTGAGGCCTGGTGTTCCCACTGGGTCAGATAAGGGTGGTGGATAAAGCCGCGGTCGTCAACGCACTTGCCTGGGACGATGACCATATCGGCGGTGGGGGTGACTTCGGCCACAGGAGGTACCTGGGGATACCGAACAGGGAAGTATACCGCGATGGGGAACTGGTAGACATGACCCTGGAAGGTGACAGGTAGCGTTCCAAACGTACTCAGGGTGGGCTCACGCTGGTTGGCCTGGGGCAACGTGTAGTAGTCGTACTTTGGCCGGAGAGTTGGGAATTGCGCGAGGATGTCCACGACATGCTGCGTGGTCGTCACCGGGTCAACGTGGCCCTTGGTCACCGCAGTTAGCCACGGGCGCAACGTCGAATGGTCCATCTGCGAGTGGTTATAACAGATAGCGGAAATTCTGATACGATGCAAAGAGGAAGTGGATGACTGAGTCGGAGGTTGAAAGGGGGGATTCTGGTCACCGAGTCTGTAAGGCGAAGTCAGCACCAAGCCTAGTAAGCAAACGAATTGGTCAGGGTCAATCGGGCAAGGTTGAACGAGGGCCTTAGAAGGTCGGCTAGAAATGCAAGTGAGAAACGCCCTAATTGGCCAACGGAGAATGAAGTAGTAAGTGAATATGCAAAGGGTTTAGCATGACTCGGTTTGTGACAGAAGAAGGTCTGCCCTCGTTTGGCGAGAGTAGGGTAGCAATGGGATAGCTACCGCTGAAGGATGGCACCTGATGGGTAGGGCAGTGCTGGGTTTCCAGTAGCAGCTTCGTATCCCAACATAACCTGGAGTGGTTGATAAACTGAACATCGGGTCACCACGGGTGCCCCCGTCCTACTGTAAGGGATCAGTCTGTAGAAACGATGAACGACAGTTGCTTGGCATGGTAACGTGAGCAAACTGGACCAGCCCATAGGGGCTCGGAAAGGGGTCGGTTAACGCCCCAGACCACCGAGGGAATGTAGTGAACAATCAGGTGTCCAGCGACAATGGTACAATCGTCGCATACATGGGATGGGTATCGCCCCAGAGTGACAATTCGATGTGCGGACAGGATATGCAGCCGCGGTACGATCTGACATCATTGAGCAAAAGAGACCACATAATGAATGCACCTGTCAGCCGTTACCACAAATCGAAATAAAAATCCACACCAGCTGCCTATTAATGAAATACTCGCTGTCACGGACCAAGGTCAGATAGAAGAAGCTTAGTAGCCTAAATAAGGTAATAACATTTTTCGTATTTTATTACGCAACCGATTTATCAGTTGCGGCCATACGCTGATGTGAGGCACCGTATCCCGTTAGATCTGCGAAGTTAAGGACCAGTCGGCCGATTTAGTACTAAGGTGGGTGACCACTTGGGAATAGTCGGTGCCGCAACTTTATTTTTCATCCCTTTTGTTCTAATCGACTTTCATCATATCGCCTCTAGGCAGAGGAGGGGCTTTGGTCAATCAGCGATCAAGTTATACCTTACGTTTTACTCGAAAAGGTTATATTCGTGCGAAGTCAAACACCGGGTTACAGTAGGTCCCCTGTCTAAAGCTGCTCATCGGAGATCAGGCTAGTTAGACTACAGCTAAGCGCCTTTGTAGTAATGCGCCGGCACGAAGGGCATCTTAACTACACGAGCAGTATTGCGGCGCTTGCGGACGGCCACGTTCAGCGGGGTATTGACTTTATGGAAGCCGTTGCGCACGTAGCCCATCGCGATGTTTTGTCCAGGATTAGAGGGTGACGGAATACCGCTGGTTACAGCGCCTGAGCAAGGTGAAGAAGCGGTGGGTAACAACGATATATCAGCCACATTAAGTTGAGGACTGGATTGATAAACTAGGAAAAGGATGGAACCCGGGTGTTGGTGCTTCGCTCGAGAAGCGGTCAGCTACACTTACCGATTTCTTCGCCCTGTTCGCTGAAAATGATCGAATTCTCTGTTAGTAAAGGTGCAGCGAAGGGAAGCCCCGTGTGGTAAATAATGCAGTTAATCAAGATGTTAGACAAACCAGATATTTTCTTTGTCGATAAACCAGTGTCTGAATAAATGCCTACTTACCACGCGCGGGAGAACCTTCGACGATCAGACCGACGCGGCGGCGGGGGGGACCGCTCTTAATCTGGTCTAGAATGATCTTGGCCCCGGGGAACCCGCCCTCCTGGCGGCGGCGCTTGCCTATAAGTTAGTGAGCGGGTTGGTTGCGGAAGGGACGGTGAACAAGCGCGAATTAGGGTGCCGGATGGGCCTTGGACAGCCACACTGCCGCTGCCTATCATATCTATTCACAGCGAGATAGGGCCATTTCGTACCGGCATGTCACTTACCGATCGTCCAGGTCAGACCGGCCTCGACAGGAGTAGTGGTAGCGTCCAGATCGTGGCCGTAGAGGCACAGCCCTGCCTCCAAGCGTAAACTGTCTCGAGCACCCAGGCCGGCAAGAGCTACGCGAGAATCGGCCACGAACAGCTCGGCGACCTGGACGGCGCTCTCACCGGGAACAGCGATCTCGAACCCGTCTTCGCCGGTGTACCCGCAACGGGCAACGTGCACGGGACCGTCCACATTACGCAGCCGAGTCATACGCGAGTGCATGAACGGCAATCCGGTCAGGTCGAAGGTGGGATCATCAAGCAAGGGAGTCAGTACCTCGGCCGCCTGGGGGCCCTGCAAGGCCAAGAGGGCCACGTTGGAGAGTACGTGGAGACCGACCTGGTAGCCCTGCTCATTAACGGCTCGGCTAAGGGCGGTGCGGATATACCCCAAGTCCTTGGCGGCACAGGCAGCATTCAACACCATGTAGATAGCTCCGTCATGTGTCGCTGCGGCGGATTGGTCCTGGCCCTGGTCAACCGCCATTGCCTTGCGCAGGGCCGGATGTTCCAGCCAGGCTGGTTGATTAGTAATAACGGTATCATCGATGATCCCACCACCCTCGTTGGTTAGCACCGAGAGCGTGGCCTGCCCGGGCTGGAGAGCTTGCAGATCACCCACGGTCAGCGACTCTAGAAACCGGACCCGGTCGGCCCCGGTCAATACCACCTGGAGCATGTGGGACACATCGAACAGAGAGGCGGCCTCGCGGGTGTGGCGGTGCGACGCCAGCAGGCCTCGGTCGGTGTACTGCACAGGCATGGCGTATCCAGCGAATGGTACCATCTTGCCGCCGTGCGCTCGGTGAAACTCGTATAGCGGAGTCTGGTAGAGACCATCGGACGTCGTAGGATCCGATGGTTTCCAAGTAGTGTAGGCGGCGCACGGGTTGGTCGCTTTGGAACCATATCGAGTGAGAGGTTGAGTGGCGTCCGCCAGTCGGAGGGTCAGCTGGCCACGCGCGGCTGTAGTGAGCAGACGAGATACGGGAGCCCAGGCGGACAACGGTGGCGTACGGAGACCAGTGGTCAAGCGGCGGGCCAGACCCGCGGAAGCCAAGTGGCGTGACAGCATGGCGGCAGGTAAAAGTATTCCGAATGCGGAAAGTTGAAGGGAAGGGAGGGTGAGTCGGCGCTGATACCGATGGCGGACCGGGTAATTCTACTAGGACGTGGGATGGAACCGAAAGCCAAATGGAGCAAATGGATACTACTGCCGAGAGCTAAGCACGTACCCTCGTCAGACCTAGGTCTTCCACCCGCCCTACCTCCTTCCCCTGAACGTTGGGTCTAAGGGCGCTGGTTGGGGATGTGGGTGATGTGACTACTGTGATAGGCTGGACAATCAGAAGGATTGTGACTGGCAGTGACTTTTTTAGGCCCTGAATGGCAATGGCAGGGGAAACCTGACGGCGGTGGGGTTAAGTTTTGCACGTGGGAGAACACCAAATGTGACGCACCATGGTGGGGAAAAATGGTGTGTCCAAATTGCCCCAGGTGAAGCGAATTTTTATTTATAGTGAATCTAAGGCCCAAATGGCCTCAAAGGGGCGCTCTTACATGAACCCACCACGGCCGTGTATCCCCCATTGGCTCGACAGCACTACCCATCCTCCTCCACTGCCTCAGTTAAGAAATATTGTTTTCCCTTTGCAATTAAGGTGCATGACCCAGCCTTTCATGATTAACGTTTAACGGGTAAGCCAATCGTGTCAAGCTCTGTGAGTGCCGAGAATGGCCGGGATCCGGCCCACGGGGACCGCGAGATCACGACGTAGTAGTGGCCCCTGGTCAGGGGCACGGGGGTTATCGTGGGGTCGAGCGCCACCAGCGGGTCCACAGGTTGGGCCGGAATTTCGTCCACGGTCGGCTGGTGGATAATTGAGCGGGCCGGCAGGGGATCCTTCGGGCCGATACCCAACCGCTGACGCTGGGCGGCTTCCAATTTTTGAGCAACCGTGACCTGCATCTTGTGGGTCGTGACTGCATACGTATCTTGGTTGGCGGCGTACACGAATTTACCGGTCTTGGTAGTATGAAACGAAGCAAAGAGTGGGTTACCTCCTGCATCCTGGCCGGACCCGATCTTCCGGCCTGTATGGCCACTGTCGCCACCACCGTCTAACCGGTTAGGAACGACCGTGATGATGGGCACTTTGGCCAGGACCCGCTGGTAGAACCGTTTGATGCGCTGATCGCCAGGGAAGCGCAGGTGTGTGAGGTAGCGCGGGATATCCGGATGATGGAACTTGCGGGCGCGAGCTGAATCGGGCGCACCCGGCCGATGCAGGGCAGCACGTCGGAGGGCTGCGGGGGTAAAAAGGTCCCGCTGCCGCCCCCGAATATAGTCGGCAATCTGCCGCGCTTCTTTCTGGGCAGCCAGTAAATTGAAAGGTTGAAGGGTCGTGGCTGATAAGTCCGACGGAGAGTACGGCGGGGTGTTATCCCCTCGCACCCATGGATTGCGGGTCGCACGACGCCGCCGTTCCCGTAGTACGTCCCGGTGGTGGCGTCGGCGCAGGTGTTCAAGAACAACGGCGGCGATCCCACCCTCAGCGCGCTCCTCCAGCATGCGCACCGTGAGGGCTGGCAGTGGCGGCAGGGCATTGCCTAGACGGATTTGGAAGTGCTTACGGCGGTAAATGTACAGACGGTTAGGGGTTGCGCCCGACCCGCTCTCCGGATGTGCTGCGTAATTGCCCTTTTGAAAGCGCAGGAGAGCCTGTAGGATCGGGTGCTGTGAAGCCTCCATCTTTTTGGTTGCTTGCAGGTACAGGTAGGGCTAAGTGGCACACACAGAGAATAGGGGGACAGCATCCTGGTGGTTAGAATTTGTACTGGGACCCTTGGCATTGGGAAGGGGATACTGGAAGTTACTATTCAACCTGAGAAGTGGACCGGGCGACTTACCCTGAGCAGGGCGTTGCGAATCGGCCCGGTGCGTCCGTAGACGAGATCCAAGATGGCGGTGGTGCTCTTCTCGTGGCCAAAGTTGGCCGTCACGAGCTTGCGCTGGGCCTAAACACGTAAGGTAGGTGATAAGGGTATGGAGAGGGAAAAGAAATGACGCTTAGCTCCTTCGTCTGGTCGACATTGGTTATCCGCCGCCCTTTGGAAAGTTAATCGGTGCTCTTTCGGAACGTCCTACTGCGTCACCGGTGTCGGGTTGATTGCGGACTGTCGGGGTGGACTTACCCTCTTAGCTGCTCGAAGTTGGGTTCGGATACGGGCTTCGTCAACCAGGTCGCGGTGGTGCTCATATCGTAGCCGGATATGTTGGCGGAGCAGATCTCTGTGGCGGCCGCAGGGCGGATGGCAGGGGTAGAAATCGTTTAGCAGCGGTAACAACTCAACTGCCAAGTCAGGTAAAAACGGGGGTGTCAGCGCATCGGCCGACTTAACCGATCGCTCCACACTTACAAAAGCCTTAGTTGGTGACTTACTGCGCATTCGGATCGAAGAATTGGCCTGCCTCGCGTAGGGCCTGCCGGTAGAGATGCAGGGCCTCCTTTCGGTAGTCCCGGCGAATGGGCACCGTGAATGTACGGGTCAAGAAGTCCATGGCGCGGAGACCGTCGTCGCGGTTGGGTTTTATAAATAGGTCTAATTGGTAAATGGGTGGGGTCGAGCGGTGGCAAGGTGGATTTTCGCCAATCGTGCATGTGCAGCAGTTTAGTCTGGCCAAACTTCGGCTGGTCGATTAGGTCTCCACACACCGTTGGCTTATACTTGACTTGAGGTTTTGGTCAACCCGGGTTGACTACCGTACACCTTGGTACAAAATCCAATCGGAAATCTAGCTGCAACAATAGCGGCGATTTAACTGGGCTTGTCGCAAATATAGACGTCATTCCGCTCGAAATTACAGTTGATCCTGTTTAGAAGAGTTCAAAGCGACCCATGCGAAGGCTTAGTTACAGGGACCAATACACTGGTTAGTGAGAAATCGCCAGTTAATTCAAGACGTTACGATGGACTAGGTGGCGTAATTTCACCGTATGGTGGTCGTTGTGAAGTTGGCTTCGGCTGGATTTCAATCAGCGAGCTTGCCGTCCTATCGGCGCAATCCACGCAATGGCGCCAAATCAGGGTACAAAGGTGGCCAGTGTCGATATATCGTTGTGTGTGGAGTAGTTGTAGGTACAATTCTCAAAGCACTAGGTGCCATAAAAGAGAAACTCTGACTAACCCACTTGCTGCGAGAGGGTAATCAACGGAGGAAGGGCAACGACAGAGAGCCGTCTATCTGCGTTGCCCAAGGCGTCTTTGCCTTACCGATCAGGCGACGCGGCACTCGGTCGGCGGATCTCTCCGTCAGCTTAATCGGTGGGTCACCACGGACGACTCTGGAAGGCTTCGGTACCCAGTTGCCACCCGCCACCTCAGGGTGGGCCACTGTGGCTCGGGTTTGTGGCCAAACATGCCCAATAATAAGCCACCTATTCTCCCCCTTCTCACCTACTCTCTCTCCCATCAGGTGTGCACCTTGTCAGCATGAAACGGGTGTACCGTCACGCTGGTACCACGGGCCGTCGTAAGCAAAGGGAAAAGTGGTGGTGACACCCAAATTTAGCCTGACAGATAGAGTAAACGCTCATATATTCTACCGTAAAAATCGGCCCGATTCACCTTCCCTAAAGCCCAGAGAATGGCACCAAGACCTGCTGTGGCACTGGCTCTGGCCGCCATTAAACCCACCTTTCCTTTTTCGGTCCCAATTTTCGGGGGTACAGGGCCTCGGTTTTTAGCCAGTCAATTCGGACAAGCCACACTCGCCTTTGGGCCATATAGGCTGTTTCGCTGAACGCCCACGCCTCCGCTTGACACTGGGCCAAATGGACCGCGTCCTATGCTACCGCGGCTTGACTAATCAACCCCCCCCAACTCTGCTCATTTTACATTTCTTTGTCCACGCTACCCCACTACCCAATCATTGTTTTGGTGGCGTTTGGGCCACAGTCCTCTCGTACGACACGGTGCCTTCATCATCAGCTTCAGGCTTAGCTAAGGGCATTGGGTATGGGACTATAGTACTCGTTTCCATTTCCGTAGGGCGGCGATTTAGCGCGGAAGACCGACGTTACCCATGTCTCAGTAGCCACCAAGTTGGTGACCGGCCAGTACTGGACCAGCGCTGCCCTAAGGAAAAACTTTGGCTCAACCAATAATTCGTGCTATGACACCGCTTACCACAACTCGGTAGGGGACAGGTCAGGTTGGGGTAGACTGGGCCCTGGTCAACAGGGTGGGAGTGGGTTAAGGGTTGGGCGTGCGCAGAGGGGTGGTGCGAGGAGGGATCGAGCCGTCCATTAGGCCGACATCGTACCTCGACTAGTGAATAAATCCCTCGGTCTATTACCCTGGTTATTCAATTCAGGCGAGGGGGGTAGGGGCCGGTTTTCATAGTTATTAGAATGGTTGCGGGGCATTGCGCTCCTTCATTATTCATTCCGACGCTTACTTGCACAACAGGATCGAGAGCTGGGCCATGTCAGCGTAGTTGTATATTGAAGGAACCCCTGGCTTGCCGCATACTCCTGGTCATTTTTTGGGCGGCAGGATTTCGTATTGTTTTTGTGAAGGGCAAGGCTAAATGTTCGACCAACGGACAACCTAGGAGCAGAGTTCAGTGGTTGAGTATGGGCACCGCCCATCGGAGAATTCACCCGCATCGATCTATGGCGTCGAAACGTTCCCTGTGACTACTCATCCGTGCCGCCCGCAGAGGATATTTTGTGGCGATAGAGCATGACGACTGCTACGCTATTCCCCCCCCCGTCTTCCGGTGGCTTCGTCACAACGCGTATCTTACTCCAGTTATTAGTGGAATTTACTGGATCACACCCGTATGTGCTCCTTGCGGCGCCCTACAGCCATCATCTAAAACCGTCCAGTTGCCCCATCCTTATATCAGGTCGTATGCCCCCGTCACCCAGGTGACATCAAGAAGTGGTTATGACCTCCTCCGTACGCGGCTGCCCCGCTTGCCTCGACCAGTCTCAGGCTACCCACCATCATCCCGGGCCAGGGGTCCCAGCCGTGCAGGTCCCTGTTCGGTGGGAACGACTACCCCCGCCTAGTACCCTGACGGTCGCCTTGTCAGCGGGCGCCCATCTATAAATAGAACCCAGGGGCGACGTTATAAGCCGAAGGAGACCTGTCTAGTAGGCCATAATGTGACGGTCTGGCCGGGGAGACGGGCCGGTGAAAACGGTCGGCCCGCATTATGCTGCCCTTTACGAGCTTGGCCTGATGTAATAGGGCCTTGGAGACGACTTGATCGACTAGTACTGAGCGTTGCTACGACAGGCACACCCCCCGGCCGGCTTCGGACGTTGGTGCTCAAATTACCGTTTTAGTCAAAACCGAGCTGACGGTGGCGTGGTTCATCAGAATGGCACTGAGTAATCATCACTAAAAGCCACTCAGTCCGCCCACCCACGGGGCGGGGGGAAGGCTCTTCGCAGACATTCTCGACATTGGCATTTTAACCGAGGCTCCAGTAGAAGGTCTGCAATGTAGCATTGGCGACTAGTTCTTTGGCTATCCGCATTCCTACACTATAGTCAGGAAGAATACCGGTATGGAGTGAAGAGAAATTACAGCGGCCATAGTGAGCGGGTATAAGCGAAAAAGTGAAGGAACATGCCATCCGCTGTGACTAACGTACTCCATCCACCCTCCCCCTTGGTTACCTCCACATTGTGTAGTGGGCCCACCACGGTTGGCAGAGGAGGGAGGGGAGGTCGAGACAATGTAGCTGTACAGCTTTCGTCGTTAGTAACCTGAGGGATACGCTTGGTTGGCGGCGCACTGAGGGGGTGCGAGGTTGTACAAAAAATATAGTTCGTATGGTGTCGGAAGGGGGGTCACTTTTTCTTTTATCACCGGACAGCACCCATTTGCTATGGGTTGGCCCGTTTCATATAGACACCGGTGGGGCTGGCTTGACGGACAAGAACGGAGCGGAGGGCGGGCATTCGCTCGGCCACCACCCGACTTGGCCAACTTGTCCGCTTGTCCCATCGCCACACTCCTTGATGAGCCACACACCAGTCTCGAATCCAGCGACCTGTGCAACCTCTGGGCTCGTACAAGGTTTGGCCTTCGTATAGCCGTCACGAATCAAAGCGTAGGGTTTCGTTGCCACCCCTTGATCTGCTGATACTTTGCGAACGACTAAGTCGAGGTGATGAGTATGTTTGGGTTTTGAAAGGGGCGGAGCGTGTACTCTACGAGTGCACAACGGGGGGTCTCGGAAGCGGAAGCATGCGTGCTACTTTGACTGGCGAAGACTAAGGACCCACCCCGACCTGTCTATCTAGAGGACCACTCGTGGCACTTCCCATGAACTCGTGCTACGACAGAGCCCGTCGGTCGCCGCA